>CAHIKZ030005532.1:1710000-1830000 GCA_903632075.3 Acanthosepion pharaonis
ATAGATAGATAGATAGATAGAAACAGATGAGATATAGATAGATAGATAGAGATAGATAGATGATAGATAGATAGAAACAGACTGAGATAGATAGATAGATAGATAGATAGATAGATGATAGATAGATAGATAGATAGATAGAAACAGACTAGATTGATAGATAGAAACAGATAGATAGATAGATAGATAGATAGATAGAAAGAAACAGACTGAGATAGATAGATAGATAGATAGATAGATGATAGATAGATAGAAACAGACTGAGATAGATAGATAGATAGATAGATAGATAGATAAACAGACTGAGATAGATAGATAGATAGATAGATAGATAGATGATAGATAGATAGATAGAAACAGATGAGATAGATAGATAGATAGATAGATAGATAGATAGATAGATAATAGATAGAAACAGACTGAGATAGATAGATAGATAGATAGATATAAACAGACTGAGATAGATAGATAGATAGATAGATAGATAGATAGATAGATAGATAGATAGATAAAAAAAGACCTGAATATATAGAGCATAGAGGGAAGATTCAAGAGAATAACAGAATAAGTAATTTGTTGAGGAGAAGAATAAAGATTTGGAATTGTCATGAGGGCAACTAAATGTTCTCCTACGACCTTGCAATCTCCCGCAAATCGTATTAATGCTTATTGACACGACGCAATATGAGGAAAAGAGTGCTTTTAATATCAAATTTAACGATTAGCAAATATCGATTACCTAATCTATAAGCTATCCTTATCGTCACAATTCGGTAATGGATCCATTTTCACCCGCTTGCAGAGACAAGCGCGAAGTCCATACGGATCCGAGAGTCCATTAGGAGTCTGACTTCTGGACGATAGACGCCAAACGTAAAATACGTTTATTTTTCTTTCGCTCGACTTCATTCATTAAATATTATAACGAGTAACATGAGGTTGTGTTTCCTGGGAAAAGTATAACAAAACACGCTTCTAGGCACTCACATATACGCATACACACACACACACACATAGTCTCATACACACACGCACATATACATACATACATATATATATATATATATATATATATAGAGAGAGAGAGAGAGAGACGTTGAGTGCGATGGATAAATTGTCGTCTAAATTACGCAAAAATAAAAATAATGCTGACATCTCATTTTAACAGATATATTTACCAAAATTACGCAAAATTATATTGAAGGGCTAAAGAGTAGATTTATTCAATAAATTGGCTTCAACCACGGCCTCCAGACGACTTGCCTTCAGTTCATCTTTGGCATTACAATAATAATCAAGGGTCTCCCTGCTTGTTTGGCATGGTGCAGAGTCTTGTTGCCAGACATATGGTCTTCCTGCAGCCACCTTCTTCACACAAGGTAGCACTTCTTCCTCAGGTCACTTGATGTCGGCCTCCGTGTTGAGTCTGAGGTCATCACAAACAAATTCTGGAGTTCTTTTCTTATCAAAACGATCAGAGTGCGTTTTCCGACCTGCCGTACTTTCGTAATAACCATTTGACTTCTAACTCTTTCCAAATTCTCTGTATTGTCCTCAGATTGACACCCAAACCAAATGTTCTTATTGCAGTTTCGAGCGCAAATATCCAAGCATGTACAACATACCGTTTCCAAATTTCTGGCGGAGTGAATTGCGTCATGGTGCTCTTTTTTCTCACAGACGATGCCCAACTGACCCTTCAAAACTGTGCAGTCGATAAAATCAAAAACAAACAACGCGCATGCGTGAAATTAAAAATATAAAATGGCGTCAACTTACGCATCGCACCCTGTATATATGAATGAACCTCTGTTCTACAATTCATTTATGAACTTCCACATACGTAATTGTTCGCAGAAATATAAAATACGTAATACGAAATATAAAATACGTAATATAATATAAAATACGAAATATAATATAAAATACGTAATACGAAATATAAAATACGTAATATAATATAAAATACGAAATACGAAATATAATATAAAATACGTAATACGAAATATAAAATACGTAATATAATATAAAATACGTAATATAAAATACGTAATTGTTCGCAGAAATATAAAATAGTTGTTATAAAATCATGATTAACCGAGTGAAAAAGATTCCTTCTTTGTACACAGAGAATTAAACAACAAAGAGCTTGGGTAAATGGATGGCCGAACAGAGTTTAGGAGAGATAAATAAAAACACAATATTTATTAAGAGCTGTAAAAGACACGAAAACATGTAGGCACAAAAAGAAGAAGAGGAAGATGAAGAAACCATGTTGATGATGAAGAAATAAGGTTGGCTTTAAAAAAAAAAGAATTAAAAATATATATGTTTATGTATGTGTGTTTCTGTATGATCACCGAAGTTAAGCAATGTCGAGCTTGGATAGTACCCAGATAGCTGGCTGTTTGGGAATACCAGGTGCTGTAAAAAATATTTTCACTTGACTTGTTACAATCTTCATATAAAAATGTCTGTTAATCTGCTTTCACTGTATAACATGTACGCCTGGGTTAGTTATACAGTGATACCTCGGCTTAAGTCATTTCCAGTTAAGTCATTTTCGAAGATACGTCGGTTTTTCTTAAATATTATATTAAAAAATAAAACTCGCCTTACGTTGTTTTACTCGAGTTTACGTGGGCAGTTAAAAATATTAGAAACGTCAAAACACTAAAATAACAATAAACACATATAAAATCATATTTATATATATACATTTTAAAATAATATATATATATATATATATATATATATATATATATATATAAAACCAAAACCAAAAAAGCATAATAAAGGTTTAGCAGATGTTCTCACTTCTAATTATTGCCGACAGGCGGCACTCGTGCGTTGTTTTCCGCCCCAAAACCGATTTTGAATTCAGATTTGTTTACATCTGTACTCTGCCGTTGACATTTTTTCAATTACATTTCTATTATGGTAATTTACCACGCACGCATGGCTCTCCCAACTATAAATAGGAGCAAGTACTGCCTTTTGAAGAGATGTTTCCAACAGTCAGCTCTGACTGTCGGACCGAACATTCTTGCTGTAACATTCTCATTTATATATGTTTGTATTACTGTTTCTGTTAATATATTTGTTTAGTTCAATTCCTCTTTTTGTATCTTTATTTCTGGTCCTTAACAAGGCCACAACAATTTCAATTGTGAATTTTGCCAATGGGTCCAAAGAAAAGTCCCAGTGCAAGTGCTAATGCTAAGCGTAAGACTATATTTTTGGAAATTAAGGTGGAGATTAATTATTTTATTCGGTATACTGTACGTACATATCATGAACAATGTAATAGTCAATGGGGAGTGCTTATTTGAGGTTTATAGTATGGTTATTTCGACCCAAGTCATGACCTAACGACATAGGGTGAGGGATACCTGTACTCATATACAAACAAATACCCTGAAGATGCTCTGAATCCATCTCTTCTCTTCAAACCCAGCTATGTTTTAATTAGTAAAAATAAAAGATATTATTATCTCCAAACAATCTCAAAATGTTTTCTAACATTAAATAACCTGCAAAAGGTTGATAAGCCGTAAAAAGAAATTAATCAATCAATACCTAATAGTTTGTACTGGCTGTTTTATTACTTAAAACTAAGAAGTCTTAAAGAAAAAATGGCAACAGAAAGATCACTGATACTCAAAACCAAGAAAAGACTGTTGAAATTCCTTGGAGGCATCATACGAAAGAAGGTCTTGGAACTCACGGGTCGTACTGTGGGTAACCACTTGTCTGACGAGCTTGTGTGAATGAACGGTGGAATGGTATGTGGTGGGGTAGCGAAGAAAAAAAATGGTTAGAGCCACACGAAATAGAAAGTTGTGGAGACCTATGATCGCCTAAATCCTTAAGAGACGAGGCACATAAGAAGAACCAGGAACATAAATTCAAGATAAAGGATGGATCAATATTTGCTTACTTAGTTTTTGTGATCTACGTTAAGTTGATAGTCTTTCTTCTTTAGTACATTCCAACAATTTACTACACTAGAGTTTTTTGTTGAAATTGACAAACTCTTTCGTTCAATTTCGCAAACGAGTGTATGAAATTTGAATAAGCTGATTTGTTTTGAAAAAATACTTCGACAAAAAACCTACTTCGCGGTTTAATAATTTCTTTAATTTAATTTAATTTTAGAGGACTTCATGGTAAACAATATTTTTTAAGAAAATTTACTTTTTTTTTCTTTTTTTAACAGTGAATAGTAAATTCTTAAGATTTCTTACTCTTGAGCATGCAACATACAACTGGCCATGCGTAAATATGTCTTTCGGGAGTCAAATTCTAACTTTTTTAAACGTTTGGCCTCGTGATTTGTTTATAGTTCTCGCAAATGCAGGGCCAACTGCGTTTACCGAATACAGGGCTCAAAAGCCACTTAAAGTAGACAATTAGTGAATGAAGTGTTACCCAGGGATCAAATTCTCCTTGGTTCGAAAACATAATGCCTAATGCACAGTGATGCGGAGGCGAGGGCACCAAGATAAGTTCGATTGTGAGAACTAAAGGACCCGGTAAGAGAAGGAGCAGTAACTAAGGCTGCTGGAGATGGGCTGACATCTGTCTCCATTAAGATAGATCATTTGGTGCATATAAGTTTGTAATGAATGTGTAAAGCTTAATTAAAGATTCGTTAAACCGTATCTCCGTTTTGAGGAGAAGAGAAAAGAACAGGATATAACTAAATAAAATCAATGACAAACCAAGTAAAATACTTCAGAATCCAGGAGATGAACTCAGCTAATTCGGCCATGACAGAATTAACAGTTTATATTGAATCCTATCCCAGAGAATCATTCACTTCCACAAACCGAAAAGTTCATTTAATACAGGGCTCAAGAGCCACTCAAGTCAGAGAGTTACTGAATAAGTTGTGTGAGATGAACGTAAAAGGAAGTAGAAAGTGAAGATTATGAGGATACGGCTGATAGATAACAATTATCCCTTGACTTGAACCACTAGGGAGAAAATAACTGGAAAATAGTTTTCAATGCATAACTATGATAAAAAAAATGCTAGGCATTTCTATAATATAATAACTTCCAATATGTTATACTAGAACATACGTATTCTATTGTAAATAGACTCTCCTACACATAATAAGTAGTAGTAGTAGCAGTCGCGAGGGAGCTCAGTGAGTTGGTGAGTCAGTCGATGTCGGACATTAAAGTATCAACCACCACAACTAGATTGTTGCGTCATTAATTATTATTTCAAGTTACTAACGTTTTGTACGTCGAACCTTTTTTAGGACCGACTTAGTGAAATACAAGCCTCCACTGTGAAAACTACTCTATAACACAATAATATATATATATATATATATATATATATATATATATATATATATATATATATATATATATATATAATATGTGAAAATATATAGAAAATAGGAAGGAACGGGTTAGGTAAATAATCCAAAGTTCCTTAGTATTTTAGTTATTATTTTTAAAAATAGTGCTCGATACAAAAGTAGAGAATGAAGATGGAACAGAGCTCACTTTAACTCAATTTAATTCAAATAATTATATTGAAGTTTTCGGCTCTTGTTTTGAAACATGAGACCTCTTATGTCGTGAGTTGGAATCATATTTTTAAATAAAAATATATATATATATATATATATATATATATATATATATATATATATATATATAATAAAAGGATTTACAATGTATATCTATAATAATGATAACTTCTGAATGGAGAAGTTAGTACTGCGACGATACTTATAATTTGGTACACATAATAAATTTATAATGAATATGTAAAGATGTAACTTAATTAAAGGTACGTTAAACCATATCTGAACGAGAAAACTGAAGTCAGACTATTTTCCTTCAAAGAATTTTTCCCATTTTGAGGAGAGGGGAAAACGAAAACAAATATAATTAAAATAAATCCAGGGACAAATAAAATACCTGTAAAGATGCCCTCAGCTGATACTTCATGTTTGTATCTTCTACTAAAAAACCAAGGCGAAAAGTTTCACCTGAAAAGCTTAGCCACCCCTTGCTTAAATATACCATCCCACCCAATTTTTTTTACTCGAATAAAGTCATTTCTTTTTCTTTCTTTGGATCTCCAAAAAATTCTTAGAATGTAAAAATATTTTCTGGCTTTAAATAAACTGAAAACGGCTGATAAAGCGTAAAAAAATCAATCAATCAATCAATCAGCCCATTATCAGAGGAGAAATAAATAAATATAATAAAAGTGTATTTACACATGGACGCTGTATAATGTTCGGTGCCAGACGCCAGTTTTTTAGGTCAGATAACAGCTATTATTTGGATTGCTTATTTTCTAAACATGGAGACACAATCCCACCTTTGGAAGATTGACGTAGCACCAACTTTCTTCCCTGATATCACAAGTCTCGTCTTTTCACGTACGAAGTTGAGCCAAACTATTTATTAATCCTCAGTTAATCTTGCTCTGGGCGAAACAATGGCGAACGGGAATAGAAAGATTAATTGATTGATTTGTTTGTTTAACGGCATATCAAAACCTTATGGGTCATGTAATGCCAAAATTTAATTTTCTTGGGAGATTCGAAATAATAAAAATTATGTTATTCTCCTTTCACAATTGAATACATGATCGAAGATACTTAGCTTTGTGTGAACATAATTACTACAGGTGGTGATATATGTGTTTTATATTGTATTTTTGTTGAAGTTATATTAAGAACATAATTACTAGAGGCGGTGATATATGTGTTTAATGTAGTATTTTTGTTCAAGTTATATTTTGGAATACAGTTTGAATCTGTAAGATATTATATGGATTAATGCCATGAAAGAGTTCATGTTGGTTGTTTGGTAGTATTATTAAATGAATTTAGGTGAAATCACTACAATTTTTAGTATGTGTGTATTGTTGGTAATTTTACTATAAATATATATTGTTGGTATTTTTTTATATAAAAGAACGTAATACTAGTATCTGTACTATAAAAATGTATTTTTATACTTACACAGTGTTTTGTTTTTGTTTGGGTTTTCACTATTTTCCTTGGAACCTGGGAACAACAGGAATTAAAAGGTGGTTCCACACCTTTCAAAACCTCCAATCTCCTGATCAGAAGCCTTGCTGCCGAATGTAGTTTATCGTCATACCCAGAACTAGCGAATGGAAATAGAAACTTCCACGTGGAAAGTAAATAACTCGCCATCAAATTAAACACTCAAAATCCGGATACCAGAGCAAAATATGCAACGACTTCAATTGACTAGTCTAGCTTAGTCTGGTACAAGGCTAAAACGCGAGGCATTGGGCGCTGTACGTATTCGCTACAGTAACTATGGTCTGCTAGACAAAACTGTTGACCATGATTTCAGGTGGAAGCGTCTATGTACTTGTTAACCTTAGCTTAGTCTGGCACAAGGCCCTAAACGTGAGGCAACCAGTGTAGTAAATATTCACTACAGTAATCTTGGTCTGCGCAACAAAACTGCTGACCATGACTTATTCTACTTGCTGTACATTTCAGGGCGTGAGCGATCATAGCTCCCCACAACGTCCTGTTCCTTGTCGTCTTTAGCAATGCTTGTCTCTTTTCCAAACAACCTACCTTCGGTACGGACATCCATTCACACAAGCTCGTCAGGTATTTGACCTGCTGATTTCCCTTGTCCATTCTATCCTCGACATTCCCTGTGAGTGTCAAAATTTCCAAGCCTTCCTTGTTACCATTTTCCTCAACTCTTCGTCGTTGGAGAATTGACTACCATTGATTATTAAAGTTTCTTTGTCGTCTCTTTCCTCCTTTTTCACGATTATGTTTATTTCTTCTCCTTTTTTTTACCTAAATCTTGGCGCCCAATAAATTGCGATTGTAATTACTATTCTAATTGCAATCGACATAAACAACGTAGCAGCCATCATTGGGAATTGGCATCGGGTCAATAAGTGATAGTTTCGTATATGTTCCTGTCCGCAGACAAGAAAACATTGTTTTCATTCGATTAAATCCTATATCAATTTTCAATTTTCACGCGAAGTTTCTCGCCTTTGAGACATAAGCGTTTATTATGTCTCTCCTTATTTATTTATTTATTATTATTATTATTATTATTATTATTATTATTATCTTCTCTAAACGAGTGGGTTTTCGTTTTCAACCGAAGATATATTATCAGTATTCTCCATCAAATCGTTCGACCTCGAACAGATAGCACCTTTAGCTTTCTTTTAAAGGTTGTACGATGCAGACTTCTATTACGATTTTCATAATGTAGCCCTAATTTCTGTACTATAGACCCCAACACACCAATATTAACTGGGACAATAGTGGCCTGAACGACCTACATTCTGTCAACATCAATCCGAAAATTGGTGTACTTTTTAACCTTTACCACACTGCAGGCGACAATAGTCGCCGTAGAATTCTCTCCCTTACTACTCTAAGCACATTCTGTCGCCTTGAGACGGTTATAAATGAACAGTTGTCAACTATTATTTACGGTGTTTTAAGCTGGAAATTAGCTACCATTTCTTTGGAAAACGTCTAAACTCTGAACGCCATTTTGAATTCTAAACACGAGCTAACACGTTCTTTTTTTTTAACGAAATGAAAGCCTTCTTAGCTATTTTATTTCTTATTGCATCCCAGAACGCCACAATGAGTAAATAAATTTAAAGTACGTTAAATTATGTATTTTTAATGTATTTGTTTTTTATTTCGTGTTTTTTATTTCACGTTTCAATTTTTTTTGTTTTCGAACGTCAAAACATGCATGCAAAACGTAATACAATACATCAAAATATTACTTATTCATTCTTTTATTAGTGTACAAAAATTAAAATCTATGCGCACAATACAAAGAAAGTTATCACCATTTTAAAACATTAGGTGTTCCGGTTTCTGAACCTTCAAAAAATGTAGTAGCAGGGGAAACAACTCTAGAAAGAAAAAAGCGTGGTAAAAATTAAGCTTTTCAATTTCTTATCGACCTGGATATTAAGGTCATCAGAAAGAGTCACATCGATGAGCAAGCATTTTTTTCTCATATATCATCAACGATGATGATGCCTAGTTTGTTGGCCATGCGGTCTATTTCGATGTTGAAATGTCATTTGGTTGTTTTCGATCACCTTCCCTTGTTTGTGACGGAACCATTTCTGTTCGACTTCAAGACCATACTTCATACATAGGCGCAAATGAAATAATGGAGACGCTTGTATTCTTTCTGCGCAAGCGCGCTAATGATGCAGCTGACATTGTCAACCTGCATTCCCCACAGCCTGTAATGTTTAAAGCAAGCTATAAAAAGATTACACATTACATAAGCCCGTCACAAAAATGACAATAGCACTTTAGATAGAAGGTAAATCATTAATGTATATAGAATTGAATAGCTGACCACTGATATAAGAGGATACCTGTCTACTAGGGTGGCTAGCCAGTCTTTTTGCAACACCCACAGAGTCCACCTGTGGTTTATACTGAAACTATGCTGAGCAGACCTTGGAAAATGTCTTTAGAAACCAAGAAAAGATTGCTGAACTGATATGTAATATCTATGTGGCAGTGATTGCTAGACAATTTCCTGACAGATAAAGTGAGGAATTGAGACAATAGAAATGAGCAAAAGAGCAGAGAATTGGTATGTAATGTCAATCGTCCTATGAGGCAATGAATGTTGGACAATTTCCTTGCAGATAAAGTGGAGATTTGAGATAATAGAAACAAGGTAAAGAAAGCAACAGAAATGTGGTTCTACAGAAAGATACTGAGAATACAATGGACTGAACATGTAAGCAACAACGAAGTATCAAGGAAAATGGAATCAAAAAGGAGACTTCTGCTTAGCATCGGAAAGAGTTAGAATTTCTTGAGCACACATTGAGGAAAGAAGGCTTGGAAAATTTGTCACTCACAGGGCATATTGAAGGCAAAGGGGATAGAAGAAAGCAGCGCATAACTTCCCCTAACGAGGAAATTGTGGAGAGGTAAAATCATCAATGTCTCGAAGGAATATAGAATATAAATGAAGAAGAAATGATTTCTCCAAATATTTGAACAAATTAAAACTATTCGTAACGCTACTTCTTCAAGATATTATCAAGAATAATTCATTTAAGTTATTACTGCAATTTTAAAATAATTACCTTCTTTACTAGACTAAACAATGTCACCTGAATTAATGTACAGAAGAATGGCTAAAATTTAATTTGCCCGAGCGATGAGTCTTTTTGTCTAAATCGGTAAGACGTTAACCATATCAGGCAGGCTCTCAGCGAAACTCGGCGCACGTTTAGATGTCGTTAGAAGCACTTCATTTATTCTCTAATTCCAGTCACCTAATTAACAGTTGTTGAATATAAAAAAATATATTAAAATTTACAAAGGACAAGAAATCATGGAGAGCCATGAAACGGGTTTAAGACAAGGATGCGTCTTCTAACCGGATTTATTTAACTCTTATAGCGAAGTTATTCGAAGTGAACTAAATATTCTAGCAGGATTTATATTAATGGTTACAGTCTTAACGAAAGATGAACAGGTGATACTGTGATGACAAATGCAAAAAACCCTGCGGGAACTCTTACATAAGATTGTAAAATGGTGGGGGGAATAATTACTAATTGTAAGAAGAGAGTAGGCATGGTCGTAAGCAAGAGAGACAGTCCAAGATGTAAGTTACGAATTGAAGGCTTAAAGTCAATTAAGTATAGAAATCTAACTACCTGGGAATTGTTTGAACAGACGACACTGTGAATAGGATACGGATATCCGAAGGCGCACTGGAATATCGAAATCTGTTTCCAATTCATCAACAAAGGATTAAGAAGCTGGAAAATGTCATTAGAAACCAAGAAAGAATTGCTGAACTACTATGTAATATCTATGTGGCAGTAATTGCTGGACTATTTCCTTGCAGATAAAGTGGAGATTTGAGACACTAGAAACGAGAAAAAGAGGAGAGAATGTAATGTCAATCCTCCAATGAGGAAGTGAATGTTGGACAATTTCCTTGGAGTAGAAGAGGAGCCTTGAGACATTAGATACAAGAAAGCAACAGAAATGTGGTTCTACAGAAAGATACTGAGAATACAATGGACTGAACATGTAAGCAACGACGAAGTATCAAGGAAAATGAAATCAAAAAGGAGGCTTCTGCTTAGCATCGGAAAGAGTTAGAATTTCTTTAGCACACATTGAGGAAAGAAGGCTTGGAGAATTTGTCACTCACATGGCATATTGAAGGCAAAGGGAACAGAGGAAAGCAGCGCATAACCTCCCCTAACGAGGAAATTGTGGAGAGGTATAATCATCACTGTCCTGAATGGATATGGCCCATTAAAGAAGAAGAAAAATGATTTCTCCAAATATTTGAACAATTTAAAACAATTCCTATCGCTACTTCTTCAAGATATTATCAAGAATAATTCATTTAAGATATTCTAGCTATTTTTAAACAATTACCTTCCTTACTAGAAGATAGTAAACAGTGTCGCCTGAATTAAGAAGAATGGCTAAAATTTAACTTGCCATAGTGATGAATCTTTTTTGTCTAAATCAGTAAGACGTCAACCATATCTGGCAGACTCTCATCAAAACTGGGTGTACTTTCAGATGTCGTTAGAGGCACTTCATTTATTCCCCAATTCCAGTCATATAATTAGCAGTTGTAGAATATTAAAAAAAATGACATTAACTCTACTCTAAAAAGTATCAGGAAAAATTAAAAGATAAAATAATCAAAACTCATAATAACGAAAGAGAAGTTAAAAACGGTTACCCACCGCCATATCTGTTATGTCTCTGTGTGAAAACAATCGTTTCCATGGAGACATGGACAGAAGATAGAAGAAAATCACTGAATGCAAAGAAACGTCATATATGGACTTGGAGAGACGGAACATGAAAAAGAATTCTGTTTTCACTTTATATTCATTTATTTCTTAATATTGACATGTGAGCCGTAGCTTTACTTACGACGATCTTGCTAAAGCGCTCTCCACCTCTCTTGTTAGGTCCAGGGGGGGACTTCTCTTACGACAGCCGCTTTGGACATATCTTATTGTAAAGAAAACAGTAAAACGAATCTTGCCGATGCGTACATCATACTTTGACATTATGTCGAAGAAAGAAAAAAAAAAAGAATAACAAGACAGCTTCTGTGATAGAAGTGTATCATATACAGTATACATTTCAGCGAGGTAACCTTCTAGATGAGGAAGACACGCATTAATGTCTACAGTACTTACGAAAGGAGCCTATCGTAAGAGAGAATGACAGCAATTTTTCCCGCTCTATTTCTCTAGAGTAACGAGTTCATTTTTTTTTTTTTTGGTAATCTTATAACGAACAAAGCTAGGGTTATTATTATACGACCAGAGATAAAGTTTTAAAAAGCATTTCATAAGAGAGTTAGTTTGCAACTTAGTCGTATAAACCAGTTCGCCAATGCTTGAATTCGATCCTTACATGTCGCCACACTAGGTTTCTCATTCATTAGACCTTTTTATGCTATCCATTACTCTGCCTGCCCAGGTTTAATCAGGAAAGGATACATGTGGTACGATCCTGGACGTAAATTCACCGTGGAAAACTTCCTTTCATTATTGCTATTTATTAAGTTTACTTTACTAGGGTTGAGCCAAAAAAATAGGTCATGATTGTCGATTTTATAATAGTCAACTTTTGTTTGGTTATTTAATGCTGAATTGCTTATAATCTGGAGCAAGCAGTGAGGTTCGAACTGAATACTCAGTATTAACGATCTACTATAACAGCTACGCTAATCACCCAATGCTGACTATTCTGTGTTTTCGCAACACACTCCCTTGTCCTGAGGATACCGTGGACCGAATATTTTACTAACGACGAGGTTTTGGAGAAAATAAAAGTAAAAAGGAAATGAATACTTAACACCAGGAAGAGACAGATGAGGATTCAATGGCATATAATGAGGAAGGAAGGCTTGGAAAATCTGATACTCACGGGACAGATAGAAGGTAAAAGGACAGAGTAAAACAGCGGTAATATAATGAGCTTGAGTAAATGGATGGCGAAAGACAGCTTATAAGAAATAAGAGAAAGACAAAGATTATTAAGTGCTACAAGGGATAAGAAGTTGTGAAGAGCCATAAACGCCTTCGTCCTAGGAGGACACGGTACATACAGATTGCAATTAAATATGTTCGATTGGTATAAACATTTCTGTAATTCTCTATTTTACATAAGGCATATTATAAATATCATAATTTTTAATATTTACGAGATTTTTTTTTAAATATACTGTTAAAAATACTCTTGGGTGTGACGATAAACTACATCCGGCAGCAAGGCCTCTGATCGGGAGATTTGAGCAGCCTGTAACCATCTCCTAATTGCTGTGGTTTCTAAGTCCACCTTAATCCTGGAAGATAACATCTTTTAAGGTCCCAGCTATGGGAAAATAGTGAACCTCCAAACAAAACACTGAAAGTATGAAAATACATTTTTATAGTATAAATACCAGGAGTATATTTCTATGTATTAAAGGCAGGATGTGTGTGTGTGTGTGTGTGTGTGTGTGTGTGTGTGTGTGTGTGTGTGTGTGTGTGTGTGTGTGTGTGTGTGTACGTGTAACGAATGCACAGCCGCAATTTTCGACGGATTAGCACCAAAATTTACATGCACATGCTCCAAGTTAGCGGGAAGGCTAAGACCAACTTTGCATTTCCCAACTCCCATCGATAGTGGAAATAATCGATTTTTTCACGCTTCTACGACAGTTTTCATGTAGTTTGCGGCCATTTTCTACTGGCCAGAGTGAGAGCCTATAGCTGGCTGTCACAAATAGGCAGGAATATTCTATTGGCCAGCGTGAGAGTCAACAGCTGACTGACACGAATGTTAACTAGCATGCTAGCATGCAAAAAAAAAAAATGGAAAAAAATTTAAATCTGCATGGCACTTTACTCCAATTGGCTCATTCGCTTGCTTAAACTCAACGTTGATTCTGATTCCGCAGAACTGGGTTGGGTGTGAAAAATATTTGTTGTTAACATTCTTTTTTTTCATTTGGTTTTCCAGTTACGAGTCTTTTTTTAAAGCTGATCGTTTTGTGTTCATTTTGTTTAGTTCTTTTTTCGTAACAGATTTAATGTTTAGTATAGAGCTTAGAAAAAATAGGCAAGAAGTAAGGCATGTAGCAACATCAGCATAGCAAAGGGCACTCCTTTAAAGGCAAGGAAGGGCAAAAATATTTTAAGTCAAGTGATTGCGATTGATGTATGAGTCGTACGATTTTTGAATCAAGCACGGGCAACGCCGGGCCACGCTGCTAGTTTTTATATAAAAAATTACCAACAATACGTATTTGTAGAGAGATTTACCAACAATACGTATTTATAGTAAAGTTACCAATAGTACATTTTATCTGTAGTTGAAGGCATACAGTTGTGTTCAAAATATTTAGATTTCGGCATTAAATAACCCATAGAGGTTGATATTCCGCTAAACAAAATCAACTAACCAGCCAACCAGAGAAACCAAGTATTAAAAAAATAAACACTGCTTACTTCCATATGAATTTTACTTCCCTTTACTCACAATCAGTGATTTAAATACTGTTGAAACTTGACTAATGCATGGAATAATAATGCAACACAAAATGTACTCAGAACAAAATGTATTGAAACAAGAAAGTGTACACAATATTTACATATGGTCTTTTGTATATTCCTAGTAAGACCGTTCCTGGAGAATGTGTTGACTGAGTCGCAGTCGGGCAGAGTCTCTGGTTGAATCTCTTGATTCCTGTATTTATCTATCCACCCACGAGGATAAAATGTGACACAAGGCCGGTTTAAAATTGGGTATCTCCGAGCCCGTAGGCTCGGCCAAAAATATGGCCTTTCTGAACCCGCCTAGACGGGTTCAAGGCCTGTCTACCACCCCGGACGAAACTCTGCCTCTCGGTAAAGCCTCGTCCGGGTCCCTCACTGCAAAATGCAGAGAGTTCGACTGAGAGTGAATCTCTTGATTCCTCCCTCTCTTCCCGGTACCAACCATATTTATATGGTCGGTACTCCACTATGCAAATTAGGTGGATCCAATCACAACAAATACTAAACGTGGTTACCATTTTCAGAGCAGAAAATGTCTTTGAATAAACTCAGAAATTTAATTATAAATCACTTATTTGTAATGATTACAAAAAATGAATAGAAAAACTGCGGTATATTTCTTAAAATTTGATTTTTGAACCAGTTAGTATTATTAATATCTTATCAAATTTTCCACATTTTTAATTTTAGATACAGACCCCTTCAAGAATCCTGAATATAAAAAAAAAAAATTTTTAAATGTTTTTTTCTGTTAATTTTACGTCTACCCCTCTCTTCAACGTCCTTTCAAAAAATTGAACATGTCATATTTGCCAAGATACTATTGTCGTTGACATATTTTCCTCAATCGTCAACGATGGCCTATGTTCCAGTTTATCATGACATGAAAAATAACTCACCCACCTCCACCCTCTGAGTTTACTCTTCTATTTTGGTTAGATCTGACATTAAATTGTTTAATCAAGATATACCCACCTGTCTATTTTTAATTCTGACCTTATGTTCCCTCCACTTTAACTTTCGAAAAAGAAGTAACACTTTGTTTTTAAATTTCCTTAAAAATCACTTAATCGCCAGTTACTTACCATCGCCTGAAGAAGTACAATTAAAGTATTGAAACATGAAAGCTTTCGTGTAGCGATTTCAACATGTTTTATTATAATCTCTTATAATAAAAAAATAATAATATATTGCTCTGCTTTATATTGTGCACTTTTAAAAGTAAATGCTACGAACAGTGGAATTTTGCTCCATCTGTTCTTTGTCTCATTTGGGTATGGCGGATTATAAATGTAACGAAAGCGCGCTACTGTTTATCAGGAGCTAAATATGATAAAGTATAATTTTAAGGTATGCTTGTGGTTAATTAATGTCTTTTTTCAGAAAGTTGCTAAAATAAATTTGAAACTAAACAATCTGAAACTAAAAGGTTGAATTCAGAGTCAAACCAATCAAATGTATTTACTAAAGGCATTTTTGAACCAGCGATAAATTTTGATGAATTTCTAAATCATTTTTCTGCTTCGTCATGCAGAAAGGACTTGCCCACAATCAGCCAGAATACTATCCGCCATGTTTTCTTTCTGAGCAATGAAACGTAAATCAATTTTAAAATATTTTAAATAGGTAAGATTTCTTTTTTAATATCAAAGTCTTGTGTTCGCAATGTGTAAATGCAATGGAATGTTTTTTTTATTCCGATTTGGTTTTTATGTTAGTTAAAACTTTATTTTTTGCTGTATGTTTTTGGTTTTTACTTTTGGTATTCCATCTATTTTACTTTGTTTGGATGATTGTAATCTTGGATGTGAGAACAAGTTGAGTCAGTCCTCTAACTCCATATGCCCTAGGCAGGCACAAACGATCTCCATTTGATTATTATTATTATTATTATTGAATTTTGTCTTTTTCTTCAGTACAGACAAAACAAGTTTTTATATCAGAAAATGCAAACAGATAAGGTGTCATGAAATTAGAGAGAAAAATCCTTTACGGTCGGGGGATCTAGAATCGGACTACCAATATACAATTCCAAACTGAGAAACCTTTATATTTTGCTGTATGTTTTTGGTCTTTACTTTTGGTATCCCAACTCCTATTTTATTTTATTTGTCTGGTTAGTTGGTTGACGTCCTCAATGTTAGTAGTAGTTGAGTCAGTCCCCTACCTACATATGCCCTAGGCGAATACAATCGATCTCCGTTTCAGAATAATAATAATAATAATAATAATAATAATAATTATTATTATTATTATTATTATTATTATTGTGCTTTGCCTTTGCCTTGTGCAGTGTGAGACAGGTAAGTTTTTATATTAGAACATGCAATCAGATGAGGTACCATGAAATTATTGAGAAAAATCTTTTGAGGCCGGAGTATTTAGAATCGTATCACCATTATACAATTCCAAAACGAGAACCATCACGCTGTGAAGTTGCAGTTATGGAACTCTTCTAGCAGAGTACTGATACCTATCCCTAATGGATGCATCATATTCAAAAACATGCATGCATGATGTGTGAAGTACGCAAGAGTATTCTTTTCTTTTTCTTTTTTTTTTGCAATCCATATATATTAGGGCTTCCAGGAATTTGATACACGTATTTGTTTTCTCCTTTTTTAAAAAACTCTTTCCTCTTTGCACTTACGGCTAAACACTGGTTCACATAAAATTACCACCAACCAAGTTAAGCATGTGCCTAGATGGGTAACCGCTTCGGAATACAAGATACTGTAAGTTTGAATGTGCGGATGGATGGATGAGAAATCGGAATTCGAATTCCAATCGGGTGCATTACATTCACTTACGCACTAATATCCTTGGAAAATTTATGAATCCATCTCTTCTCCAACCAGCTGTGGGTTAAATAGCAGAACCAGCTGGATCCTATAGCTCTGGTTGCCAACAAGTCTAACACAGAGAGTAGTAGCAGCCTATTGCAGGAATTCTTCTGCCAAGTCAATCATGAACCGAAAAAGAAGCGTGCATCAGGCATGGCACCTAATGAAGTCCTCTTGGCAACTCAGATCATTCGGTAGGGTTTCTAGGTTTTTCTTTTCACCCGTTTATTAGTCATGGACCCCTTTATTTCCAAAACAGCATTTTATTATCTACTATATTTTTTCTACGTATGTATTTTTGTTCATGATCACAATCATAACTCCTTTATTTTGTTTATGATTCAGCTTCGGTTTAAAATTTGCCAGCGGAAAGGTGACAAATCAAAATGACTCTGAATTTGCCAAAAGTTTCATTCAAGGCATACCGTAATTCTCCATATATAATACTCCTTTATCCATAATACGCACACCTAAAATTGTATTGAAAGTGTGGAAAAATGCTTCTACTCATGATTAATACGCATCCCTTGTTTGGTAATCAAACCCTATAAATTGTACCTCTCCAATTTCATTATGGCCAACGTTTCCTACTCTTATTTAAAAATGGTTTTAGACATTATCATAAAATTAAATTAGAATAATATTATTCTATATTATTTTAATTTAGTTTTATGATAATTTTATTTTATTTTATGGCAATTTTTTTAAAGATTTTTTGTACCTGTGCATAATACGCATCCCTTGCTTCTGCAGAAACCAACAACGAAAATACATTAACACAGAGACGCCTGAATGCACTAAGGAACCTATCAAAAAATAAAGAAATTCACATCGCTCCCTCTGATCATGAACAAGAATGCAAAGGTAGAAAAAGATTAATTCATTATTCAACGATACCGGCATATACAAAAAAATAAACAAACAGAAAATAATTACTGAAAGGCAAAAAATTCACAAGGACATTAGGTAACAAATTAAAAATGAAAACACATCATGGTATAAACTCATAGAATATCACCCTGGAACACACAAACATTACGGTCTCCGTTCCAATATCTCAGGAATAGGCAGTGTCCTCCATAAAACAAAAATTCTAACCCCGTCCCCTTGAGACAATCGGCCCATCTCATATAAAGAACTCAGACAGCCTAATTGAAAAACTAAGAGAAATGAATATGACTGACAAATGCATAACAAATCAAGATATAAAATCCCTCTACACCAGCGTTCTAGTTGAAAAAGACCGAAATCCCCCCCCAAAACATCTAACACAATTAAAGATAAAGCTGTCTCTACCAACAGCTAAGATAATAAAAATCTTCTGTCTCAACACTAATCAGTGCTATTTTATATTTAATGATGACTTTTAAAACACTTCTTTACCAATGGGGTCGCCTCTTAGTGCAGTGATGATATCTATCTTAGAATTTCTCAAATCTACTCATTTCCAAAATATTTTACCCAAAAACTCAATATTCTTCCGTTATAATGAAGTTGCTCTATTAATAAGGGCGTTTCATTAAGACGGTTTATATATAAGTGTTATACCATAATACCTATTCTATTGTAATAGACTCTCCCACAGATAATAAATAGTAGTAGCAGTGGCCAGTTGGGGCTCAGTGGTGTTGAGTGAGTCAGTCGATGTCAGACATTGAAGTATCAACCATCAAAACTAGATTGCTGCGTCATTAACTCTTATTTCAAGTTCCTAACGTTTTGTACATCGAACCTAATTTAGGACGGCTTATTGAAATACAAGCCTCCACTGTGAAAACTACTCTACAACAATAAGGGTGTTTCATTAAGCCGGATCAAAGTCAGCAGTAAATAAATCAGTGTTATTGGTGAAAATTTATTTCTTTATTGTATCATATTATTTAAGTCATGGCTATTATGTGTGAAAAATAATATTGCCCAAATGTCAGCCAAATCTGAAAGAAAAAGAAAAAAATCATTAGACGCTTAAACTTAATTCACATTTAAAATCGTTCCAAGTTATTGAAACACCCTATATATCCTCATGCTACTGATTTACCTGATATAATAGATGCACCAAACAAAGTCGAACATGCAGTAGAATTTACATATGAAATGGAACAATACAATTCCTTACCTTTCCTAGATAACAAGCTACACCGTGTTTAAAACTTGGTGTCAACCGTAAATGAACCAACATAAACCTTCTAATAAATTTCTATCCTCATCATAACAACAAAATAAAATCCGGTAGAAACATTGGATTCTATTTAAGAGCACTCCGAATTTGCAGCCCTCAATATTTACATGAAGAGGAGAAATGCATTAAAAACACTTTCAAACTTCCCCACTGATGCAATTATTTTATATTCAATGCGAAACAAAAAGCTCATAAAATATTCCAGAATAGAAAAACGACCCCTCCTGACAAATCCAATGAATCAAAAAATATATTGTCCTACCAAATAATTCAATCACATCTAGAATTGGAAAGAATATATTCAACATAAAATTTGCTACATGGAAGTCAATGAGAGTTATACCTTGTGCATAATTAGGACAGTTGTCATTATCATTATTATTATTAACTTACACATTTAAATTTATTCTGCACATTGTTTTGGTTGATTGAGTCTCCGATCTTCTTCTAGTGATATTTTGTCCAATCGTAAAATCTTGGACAAAAACCGTAGGTGTTATATTCCTGGGTTTGTTTCTCGAGATATTCGACCGTTCCGATTCCTTACCGTGTTTAATCATTCATGAACACTTACCGCTGCCAAAGCCAATCGATATGCATGCCTCATATCTATCGAGCAATGCGTAAAAGGCGACTTGCAGGTTTTATGCTTGGATTCTTGCAGAAACTTTTGATGCTCTTCTGGAATCAATGACTCGGAAAGATAAGATCGCAGGACGCGAAGAACGGAGATTGCATTCCTTGCGCTGGTTTCCGTCATAATGGTTAGATGCTTCCGTTCACTCGAAACACGGAACGGTTGAGGATTTTTGCCAGAAAATTTGCTGTAATTGATAACGTCAAATTGGCTAACTCAGGTCAATTTAAATAAATTACACTCGTAGAACATACGACAAGTATATATATATATATATGTGTGTGTGTGTGTGTGTGTGTGTGTTTATGTGTTTCAAACTGACAATATATATATATATATATATATATATATATATATATATATGAAAACCTGATATAATAATTATACATACATAAGTGTCTATGCATATTTATGTATGTGATTGTAGCTGTGTGTGTGTGTGTGTGCGTGTGTGTGTGTGTGTGCGTGCGCGTGCTCATTCTTATGCTAGTTCTCCTATTTCTTTCTTTGAATCGAAATGGAGAAGTGAAGACCATAAATTTCTTGCTTTTTATGCCATAATACGTTTCTGTACTGTTTCAAACATATTTAAATATTTCAAGAAAAGGTACTCCCCTGAGTCAATTAGAAAATTGAATAAAATTTTACAGATTAGGTCTAAAATTGAAACATTGAAGGTGAAGACAACTTTTTTACATTCTTGTCTTCAGCACCAGGTTTACCCGTCCTTTATTTCCTTTCGGATTAGGCGGGAAAAGTTGTCGTCTGGTTAGAACATAGAGAGAGCCTTTATTAAGAGCCATTGTGGCTTTGTTCGTAGTTAATATTGTTAAGAGTTGTTTTTTTTCTTTTTTATTATTAATGTGCTAACCGTATTCGGAAATTAAAAACATCCCTACCACACACTAAGACATGCACAGAACGCACACACTCAATTAAGCAGAAAAATCGAATCATCCTTGATAATGGCTAAAGGTATAGCCGAAAGCTCTCGGAGATATAAAACATTTGGACAGTTCTTACACACCCTTTGTCCAGAAAAGAAAGCTCTTGTTCGAACACAAGAAAAATTAAATAAACAGCTTAACCCTAGTATCTTGGCTGTCGTTTTTAATGAAACATGCATAAAGGAAGGATTGCTGCATAAATATACATATATATATATATATATATATATATATATATATATATATATATATATTGTCACCAGGTTTCTGGGTGTGTGTAGGATATCTTCTGAACTTGCAATACCATCACGATAATAAGGAAGGCGTTGCGTCGAATCTGTCTACTGAGAATTCTGAAACAAAATAATTTACAAATGGAGCTACTGGCGGCGATTTTGTAAGCGTAGCTTAGATTTGGCACAAGGACGAATGTATTGGGTACTCAGTGATGATCGAACTAACTATTCAGTCGTACTTAATCTAGCAAGACAAGCTTGCTAATCATTACAGCACGTCGTGGTGCTCAGCGGTCTGCTGATGACTTCTATCGCTTCTCTATTGAGAGAGTTCTGGCGCACTGAATCACAGTGTGGTATGCATCTGCTCGGCAGTGGGCAAGAGAGCCCTCGGAAGATGCTATGGATGCTGCCAAGAAAATAATCGGCTGCTCGCTGTCGATCTTGAAGGACATTTCTAGGGTAGAAAACATAATGAAAAAAAAACAAGCATGCCGACCATCACTTATTTGAAGTGTTATGTTTTAGTTATTTTAATTCTACGAAAAAGCGCTTGAGGATCAATCTTTTTTACGTTTGGGCCCTGCATAAAATGAACGCTACAGCACGCTTACAATTTTTTTTTTAGGTATTTTAATTATGTTAGTTTTTCGACAAAGCGCTTAAGGAGCAATGTTTTTGTTTATGCGCAAAATGAACACTACCACACTCTTACAAATTTTTAACGTATTTTACTTATTTTAGTTCTACGATAAAGCGCTTAAGGAGCATTTTTTTGGTCATATATTGTCATTTTAGTTCTATGACAAAGCGCTTAAGGAGCAGTGATTTTTTTCTTTGGTCCCTGCGTAAAATGATCGCTACAGCATGCTTACAAATTTATAACTTATTTTGCATGTTGTTACCTTTTTTTTTATTCTATGCTGTCCGTGTCTTTGTTGTCATCTGTGTTCTGTAAGTATATTTTGTGTGTGTGTATGTGTGTGTGTGTTGGGGGCACTGAGACTGCTGTCCCTTTTCATTATGCATTACACAGTAACAAGAAGAATAAATAAATAAATATGGCGGACATGTGTATGTTTTTCTATTTTGCCTTTATGTTTAATAAATCAAAGTTTCGAATAAAGCTCCGTGGCATCTGGGCAGCTGAATGCAAACGGGAAGATGAGAACTTTCAAAAGGATACAGTGTCTCGAAGATAGAAAAGAGGATGAATTTTCATTTGTCTCTAAAAAAAAATATAGACTCAAAATAATCTGGTGATATCGTAGAGTTAGTTTCAAGTAAGAAATCCTTCCTGCTGAATATTTAAAAGTCATGAAAACATATGAAAAATTATATACACACTCTCTCTCTATCGCTTTCTTTCTCTCTCTCCCTTTCTCTCTCTCTCACTCACTCTCTGTCTCTCTCTCTCCTCGTCACTCGTATAATTCGTCGTTAGTTAAGATTAGATTCAAATATGTATATGTATATATATATATATATATATATATATATATATATATATATATTATATATAAGATTATATATATATATATATATATATATATATATATATATATATATATATATATATATATATATATATATATATATATATATATATATCATGTATATTGTAAACAATTAATGTATATTTATACATTAATTCTTTACAGTGGATATATTTTTATCATAGATATACATTATTTTTTATATATGTATGTGTATGTATGTATATATTTTCCGTATATATATATATATATATATATATATATATATATATATATATATATATATAAGAAAAAGTAATGCATATCTACAATAAAGAATATATGTACTGTAAAGAATTAATGTATATTTACAATATATATTATATATAAAACATGTTATGTAGGATATATATATATTAGATATGAAATATATATTATATATGCATATATATATTATTAAATCAGAAATAATAAAGTTCATTACTTATTAATGTCAACACTGAGTTTCGTAATTTCTCACTCATCACTCATCAAAATTTTCAATAAAAAAAATATATATATATATATGTGTGTGTGTGTGTGTGTGTGTGTGTGTGTGTGTGTGTGTGTGTGTGTGTGTGTGTGTGAATGGTTCTGCATAAAACCTTCATCACTATAATCAAATCTCATGTGTTGGTGTCGGGCTGTCCGTTCCTAGGAACTGATCTGCTTGATCCTCATACGTCGGATTCGACAGGAGAGTCGTATATATATATATATATATATATATATATATATATATATATATATATATATATATACATATAGAGAGAGAGAGAGAGAGAGAGAGAGAGAGAGAGCCAGAATTAATACAATTAAAAGGTTTGGCAGTTAGTTGATTGATGTTACCTTCAATATTCCGACTCCAGAATTTCGTAGACGGACCCTCCGGAAATCACCCCGTTCATTCTTCAGCGGTTATCAGCAATTAGGCATCAATTGTTCTTTTAAACAAGTTTTATTAACAAGGATCGGCATTTGATGTCTATTCAATTCATCTATCGTTTTTTCTAAATTGTAAATCTGGCTGCAGCAGATCCGAAAATTTGTTTGTTTATTTAACAGCACATCAGCTCCTAATGTGTCATTTAATATCAAAATTTAATCTTTTTTTGGAGCTTGGGTAATTTATTCTTTCAGTGTATTACTGATAATCTTTTACAAAAATTTCTTGCCGTTTTTTTCTTTTTACTATAAAAATTTATTTTCCTACTTGCACCGTGTTTTGACCTCAGTTTGAGTTATTCATTATTTGTCCATTGCTGAGTTCCTAATAAGTCATTAGGGGGTGGTCCCACGCTGCTCAAAACCTCCTGATTAGAGAGAGGCCTTGTTTCCGAATGTACAGGGTGGTCCGAAAGTCTTGTGACCCCTACTAAAAAGTAATGAGAACAATAGAAGCGCAACTAATATAGTAATACAAAGCACATGTACTGGATTAAGTTTATTCGCTTTCATTGACGCTGTCACACATCGTGGTCTGTATGAACACTATCATTTTTGTGTAGGAGCAAGAGTCAGCCATCTGAAATAGAAAATTATATTATGTAGGGGTAACAAGACTTTCGGACCATACTGCAGTTCAGATGCAAAGCATCCTAAATCAAGTCCGTGTCCAACTTTTCGACTCACATGATTCATCTTCAGGAGTTGAGAAAAGATCCAGTGTTTTTTTTTTTTTTTTTTTTTTTTAAGCGTAGTTAGTGTAGTTAAGACGAAACGCAGAAAATAATATGAGCAATATGCAACGGTAATGTGCATCTGTAACATTTAGTATCAATTGCATACCTTTTAATCGTATATTTAAAGAAATATACACTTGTCATTTTCTATGTAACTGATGCATGTTCGGATTTATCAATAAATAAGAATATAAAAATAACGTGCCTTTTTATTTTTACATTTACGTGCATGTTTAGTCATATTTTAAAAATTTGTTTTTAGTAAATATAACGACAGACTCCGGAAAAGGGGGTAAATGAAAGCGAATAGAAATGACAAACGATTAATTGTAAGACAGACTATACGGCTGTCAACGAAAGGAATAGGTCAACACTTGAATTGCAAATATAAAAGACTACATGGTTGTCAGGCGAATTGCAATTATAAAAGACTATATGGTTGTCAGCGAATGGAATACCTCAGCAGGCGAATTGCAATTATACAAGACTATATGGTTAACATCGAAAGGAATAGCTCAACAGGCGAATTGCAATTATAAAAGACTATATGGTTGTCAGCGAAAGGAATAGCTTAAAATGGGAATTGCAATTATAAAATGCCGAATTAAAGGCAAAGCGGGCAGAAAGAAGCAGTAATTAATATACCTAACGAATTCGTATAAATGCATGTCAGGACATTAACAAGGAGGAATAGTCGTGGATCAAACATTCCTTAGAGCTACAAAAGATATCGGAGAGCTATGAATACCTACTTCTCGAATGGAAACAACACATAAAAGAAGATGTCACCTTCTGCACTGATCAATAGCGATAATATTTGCAATCTATAAGACACGATAATTTTTCATGACAATTTCACCTTAATCTTTATGGCTGAATTATTTTTTTATTAGCACGACGGAAGTTTGATCTCGCTTTGACACAGTTTTTAGTTCTAGATCAACTATAAGCTTGGCTGGAACAGTTTCAAAACCATGTACATTATGAGAGGACACTCTGATTCTGGTTTCTGATCCAAAGCCAACATTTGAGACAAGTATTGTTAGAAATGTCGTACGCATAATTTCCTGAACACTTCAAGCGGATATACCCACTTCACTCGTAAAGTATTCAATCAGGATTAATCGATATGTAAATCGTCGCTGTGTGTAAAGTCTAGTAACCTAATTACACACAACCTTGCGAATGCATTAAATTCGATCTTCTTTGGGTGATCAAATCCTTTGGCCTTGTACCAACCTAAGATCGTCTTTGTAAGTAAGTAGATGTCGTGTCGCAAAGTTAATTTTACAGACTATTCTTACGTTTGTCAACTTTTTTCACAGTCCGTGCTCCACGATTTTCACCCTGTGCCAATCTAAGTAAAAATATTTGTTCTCAGCCGTGCTCCACGATTTTCACCCTGTGCCAAACTAAGAAAAATATTTTTCCTCAGTCGTGCTCCATGATTTTCACCCTGTGCCAATCTAAGTAAAAATATTTTTAAATCTCTTCATACTAGAAGCAATCATGCCTCTCCACATCTTCCATTACTTGATTTATCTGGGAATTGCCATGAGATTTTAGAAAGCATAGTGGACTGCCTTCTCCACGGTTTTGAATTCAAAGCAGTCCTTCACCGAGACTGGCTGCCACACAAAGCTAGAGTATACCGTATACCCTGTTATTTAACCTTTCGTTGGGGCTGGAGAGACGAGATGTTCTTCTCAAGGGCATTGGTTGGAATGTCTAGCTCAAAATTTAAACTGGGTTTGTTGATTACACTAATTTTTTTTTCGTAACCTCATAATCTTTTTAATGTTTTCAAGCTTTAAAAAAATATTTCTCGATAGTGTTTGGAAAAATAAAAAAAAAACTCCTTTCATTTGTATTCAGTGCCATGCGTGATACACGCTTAGGCGATTATGTATCTTTCGATACATGTCTGGCCAGATAGATTTTTCCCGCAGTAGGTTGCCATTACTTTCTGCAGTAGACCAGTTGCCATCCAAAGTTATAGAACCCGGTCTGTCCTGCTATTTACCCATAGTTAGGGGGAGAAGAACAGGATTCATACCTTTCCCAAGTGTATTAGCACGTAAGTGGATGTAATGGATTCGACTGGAAATCGAACTCGGCCCTCCGATTCCTCAATCCGAGCCGCTATCTATTACTCATTTGTATTGCACATCCGTAAAAGCAGAAGGATGGATCGGCTGAATCTCTTTGGTAACAGCAAAAGGAATGAGATCAGTAATTTGAAAAAAGTGATATCGATTTTGCTCACAATTAGAGAATATACGATATATGTATAGTTTTTTTTTTTTTTGATGATGATCTTGCTTTGAACATTGACAAATCATGTCACTTGAGACTTACATTTGTGGACCAACGTATGCGTGACTGCAATGTTTTAATCTCATAACTCCTAACCCATTTATCTTGATACATATAAATGCAAATATATATTTACATCATAAATATACCGATACATGTGAATATTATTGATGTCAATATTTTTGTTTTAGTTATGTTCCATTAGGAGCGTTTAGTCTTAACTAATTTCATTAAAAGAGATCGCTTTTGATTGTATTGTGAAGATAACATTGAGTATTTATTTCTAATTTTCAAAATTTCCGTGTCTATAGTGAGCCTAACGCTGAAGATAGGGACCCAAGATTTTCGGCATACAGAAAGATAACAGTTAAACTCAACTTCACGCAAATAGGCCTGCACAGTTTATGGATAGAATGTGCAGGTAGCGTCGCTGTTATCGGCGCAGAAAGAGGAATCGACAACCGGAATTAAAGTTGCTTTGCTTTCGAACTAATTCTCTTGAAAAAGACAACTCACCTCCCAGCTATGGGTTAAATAGCAGTGTAGTTTAGGATCTCTAACCTCGAGTAGCAGGTAATCTTAGTAAAAGAATATTCTGAATTTAAAACTGTGGATAAAATAACGGGAAATCGCTATATTTCCCAAGAGGCCATGACAGTTTAGCTATAAAAGGAATATGTGGAGAGTCATGATCACCTACAACATGGAAAGGCATGACGTTAAAAATTGCTAAGTCACTGTAAATGATGGAGCATACCAAAAGCACGAGCAGTTCACACGTAGAACTTTCTCTACGTCATGTTGACTCACGGCTCTTTTCTGGCTGCTCTCTCATAATAACATTGCCGATACAGCACTTCTGATATTGAGCTTATCTTCCAGCCTGAATCAACAGCCAATAGGGGCGATAACCAATATTTCTTTCTTTTTATGTGCGATGCCCTTTCACGACGTAGGCGATCATGGCTCTCCACCTCCCTCGGTCCCTTACAACTCTCAACAAGTTCCTTCACTCTGCTTCCTCCCCCAGACCACGTTCTGACATCCACATGCTTAAGTTCGCTAGGTATGTCTCGCGTTATTTTCCCTTGTCTCTCTTTCCTTCTATTCGACCCGTGAGTATCAGATTCTCCAGGCCTGCCTTCCTCATTATGTGTCCCAGAAACTTCAGTTGCCTCTTCCTGATATTAAGCATAAGACCTCCTCCTTCTTTGTCACCTCTCTCTAAGACCTCCTCCTTCTTTGCCACCTTTCTAAGACCTCCTCCTTCTTTGCCACCTCTCTAAGACCTCCTCCTTTTTGCCACCCCTCTCTAAGACCTCCTCCTTCTTTTCCACCTCTCTAAGATCTCCTCCTTTTTGCCACCCCTCTCTAAGACATTCTCCTTCTTTGCTACCTCTCTAAGACCTCCTCCTTCTTTGCCACCTCTCTAAGACCTCCTCCTTCTTTGCCACCTCACTAAGATCTCCTCCTTCTTTGCCAACTCACTAAGACCTCCTCCTTCTTTGCCACCCCTCTAAAACCCTCATCGTTGCTCACACACTCTGTCCATGAAATCCTTACCATATACTGTAAACGTTATTTTTAGTGGACACACGTGTTTTCAGTAGACGCCCTTAAAAAAGAAAATAAATAAAATAAAACAGCGTGAATTACGTCTCTCGGTCTACGCAATCAAGAGACTTAACAAAGAAAGATGTGCTCAACGAGGGGGTTCGAAATTCTATCCACGTTTGAATGGAAAACAACCGCTTAACCTGCTCTCTCGTTCAGGTCTCCTCCAAAGCCCATATCAGCTGCCTTATTCAATTTTGTATCAGTAACATAAACAATGTAATTTCTAAAGAATTAATGGATATATTTAATTTTTAATACGATATCATGTCTTATCACTCTAGAAACTACGTTTTTCTTTCTTTCTTTCTTTCTTTCTTTCTTTCTTTCTTTCTTTAAAAATCTTACCTACAGTCCCCTTGAGTCGGAAACATTGAGAAATGATAGGAAAATGAATCTCCAGAGTTTAATCGCATTAAACTTAGCGATTGTTAATGAGCAAATATATGTATTAATATTAATATTAAATTTATAATCTGAAAAAGAATATCTCCATATAAATGACTACAGACATTTTCATAATTCTAAACATCACGTCAAAACTATTGGTTTGTTTGGTTTGGTTTGGTTTGGTTTGGTTTGGTTTGGTTTACGGCATATCAGCTTCAATGGGTTATTTAATGCCGACACGATTTTTATTGCTGCTAATATTTTTTTTTCAAAAAATGTATTGCTGGTAATATTTTTTTCTTCAAAAATGTATAGCTGGTACTAAGTATTTACAAAAATGTATTGCTGGTATTAAAACTTATTGTTACACTTTCACAGTGTTTTGACCTCAGGTTCTAGGTAAGATTTGGAGGTCAACTATTTATCCATAGCTGGGACACTAACATATGCTACCACCCCGGGTCAGGGCGGATCTGGGAACACCAGCAATTAAGAGGTGGTTCCACGCTCCTCAAAACCTCCTGATCAGAGGCCTTGCTGTTTGGGTGTAATTTATCTTCTTACCCAGGGTGCCAAAACTATAGGACCTCCAAGATAGAAGTAGACAGAAAGAATTGTCATCGGCAACAGAAAAAGCCCAAGATGCGAGTTATGAATTGGAAATATCAATATCAATCAGGTGCAGAAATTTAAATATTTGGGAAACGTTTCAATAGAAGACGGAAAACGTAGCACCGAGATCCGAACACGCGTTGGACTAGTAAAAAAAGGCATTCCAAAAGCTAACCAAGATGTTGATAGATGGAAAAATATCGATAGAAACAAAGAAAAGGGTGCTGGATTGCTATGTGATATCCATTCTTTTATGTGGCAGTGAATGCTGGCAGTGAATGCTGGACAATTTCCCAACGGATTAAAAAAAAAACTAGAAGCAGCAGAAATGTGACTCTACAGAAGGATACCGAAAATAAAATTAAAATGAGTCTACATTGTTTTAAATAGGAACGAACTGAACACATCGGAAGAAGAAATCACGGTGTATCGTTTTGCATAATTAATTAAACTTAATTTGAATTGAGCTGTGAATGACAGTCTTCTTTTCTAGATATCGAAAAGAGAGAACCAATAGAACTAAACGAATGAAGAAACAAACTGTTTTGCTCTCTAAGCCTAACATGGAGTTTCCTGGATATGACGATAAACTACACCCGGCAGCAAAGCCTTTGATCAGGAGTTTACACCAGATTCATCAGTTTTTTTTTTTTTGTTTTTTTTTTTTTTTTTTGTTTTTTTTTTTTATTGTTTTTATGTTTTTTTCGTTTCTCTACTCTGCTGTCATGGAAAATCTCTCGGATGTATTTGTTCCATCTTTGTGACAATAATCTTTATAGTTCCATCTTTGTAGTCTCATATATTTTTCTATTATGATTGATTCTTTTCTGTCCTTCTCCTCCACCTTTCATTTTTTATGCCAGGATGCTAAAAAGTCGGGTTACGAATTGGGTATATAAACATCAAAGAGGTGCAAAATTTGAAATATCTGGGAAGCGTTTTAACAGAGGATGGAAAATGTGACACCGAGATCCGAACACCCATTGGACTTGGGAAGGAAGCATTCCAGAAACTAAGCAAGATGCCGTGAAACGGAAAAATATCGATAGAAACAAAAAAAAAGAAGGAATTCTGGATTGCAATCTGATATCCATGTTCTTATATGAGTGAATGTCGGACACATTGCATATACCCCCTGAAGAGTGGACGGACATGCCCGCCTACAAAACTCTGGCGTCGGGATACTGAAAGTAGCATCAATCAGCTAAGTGACAACCTTTTAATATATAAAATGACAGATGTAAATGAATAAAAACAAATAAGATAAGGTCCTTCAGAGGACGAAACGCGTCGGTTAAGAATAGTTTTTTCTTTTGTCTATTTATTCATTTTACGGATACACTCTATCTGAAAATAATTTATAGTTATGAATGTATAAATCTTAGATTTTCAAATCTAAAACTGCTCAGGAATTCGCAAGAATTCTTACATTTTAACGCTCCAATTTCTCAGACGTGTAATGTACTACTCCCCAACATTCCTCAATGTCGATCTCTGATAACGAATCTTGTGATATTGATTATTGACAAGACAGCCTACAGATCAGTGATGATTTCAGCAATTTGCTGCCCTCGTCGAAGTCATCTGAACGGCATCGTTTCCAGCAGTCAAGGAAATTGCCAATATGTTCTCTATACACTCGTCCGGTTCCCAAAGGGGATGGAATCGATAAAAAGGATTATTAGGAGTTAAAAACGAATCAAGAATAAAAAAAAAGAACATTAAGAACGAGGGATTAGGATTTATACAATGGTCAACAAAGGTTCACGTCGACAGATTCGTCTGTCAAAAATGCCATTCTTAAAAACAATTTTTTCTTTCAAAAATTCGAATTGGGAAAAAAAGTTGATATTTGCGATATTTTTTTTTTTTTCTCTGTGCCGTGTCCCTTCAGGACGTGGGTGATCATGGCTCTCCACCTCCCTTTATCCCTTGTAACTCTCAACATTTCCTTCATCTGTCATCTCCTTAATACCTTTACGAAGAGGGGGAACTTCGACGTGGTGTAATGGCTAGCGACCTTGCCTTGCGACATCCATTATGGCTGAATAGTGAGTTCGATCCTCACTAGGTGTTTCATACTTTTGGCATTGTGTTACATCTAAGCCACGTTTAGAAAATCAACACATCTTTCCCAAGGGTAAACGTTACACAGAGGAGGCAAAAAAAGATTTTAGGCTCCCCCACAACGTGCCCTCAACGTCCCGTTACAAATGCGTTACAGGTGAACATTACATAAACAAAAAAGATAAAAATTTCAGGGCGATATTTAAAAGTGCAGTCATCATCTGAATTCGTGATTCTCGATTAAAAATAACCCCCCAAAAATTATGCCATCTAATCATATTGATTTTTTACGGCTTATCAACCTTTTGCAGGTTATTTAAACCTAGAAAACATTATATTTCGTAAGAATTATTTTTCGAGATAGTTATTATTTTTACTGATACAAGTCCTACTAATTAACCCATAGCTTGCGGGAGAAGAGCTGGCTTTATACATTTCCCAAGAGTATTGGCGCGCACCGGAATATAACGAACCTTGAATGAAATTGGTTATTCATTACACCAGCAGAACATCCAAGCTTATTGCACCTAGTATTACTAAGTGGTCACCCACATAGGTACTGACCAGGCTCTACGTTGCTTAACTTCAGTGATCGTACGAACCTTAAGTGAAGAAACAATGTTGTTATGTTATTCAACCATAACCTTGCAATAACATTGGGAATGAGTGGTCAGTTTAGAATGAGAACAAGAGTTGATCGCAACTTTGCAGTAACGGCGCTAAAACGTCACATATCCAATCAGAATACAACCTGTTTGCAACGTTTCAAGGTCGTTCTGTCTCAGCTAGGGTCAACTCTGAATTCAAAATCATATGTCGCTCTAAGGAAACACATACTGTCTTCTTCATGGTACCCTGTCGCTTCAGGGCGCTAACGATCATGGCTCTTCACAATGTCCTTTGTAGTTCTTTATAAATTTTGCTTTTTTTGGGTTATCTCTTCTATATATTGCTTCGCTATTCATTTACTGAAGCTCATTCTTCGTCTTCTATGTGCCGTGTCCCGTCAGGACGTTGACGATCATGGCTCTTCATAATTTCCTGTTATTTGTAGCTCTTAATAAATTTTGTCTTTTTATTATCGCTTATAAAATATGTTCCGCCACGCATTTATTCAAATTGGCTATATAGGCAATGCGTTGTTTTCCTCTGTCTCTATTGCCTTCAATCTGTCCCGTGAGTATCAGATTTGCCAAACTCTCTTTCCTCATATAGAAATTTCAACTGTTTCTTCCTGATATTAAGTATAAGTGTCATTATTTTTTCCATTTTCTCTAAAACTTCGTCGTTGCTCACATGTTCGGCCCATGGTATTCTCAGCATCCTTCTGTAGAATCACTGTTGCTTCTGTAGAAGGGTTAATATATGAATCTAGAATCTGATTGATACCGGATTTTTGCCGTAAGATATCCTTCTTTATCTGTGAGGAGATTGTTCAGAATTCATATAGGAAGATTGATATTACGTAACAGGTCAGTTCTCTTTTTTCTTTTTCTTTTTTCTAACGAAATTTTCCTTTTTTTTTTTGTTTAGATTCTGGAAGGCATATTTCGCTATCACAATGCACCTCGGATTCCGTCCTCTGTTAAAACACTATTTAGATTTTTGTACTTTTTGATTTTGGTATCTTAAATTTTTAATTTGCATGTTGGGCACTTTCTTTTTCTAACTAATATGCGTTCCGTCTTCTTGCAATTGATGTTTAGTCCTTTCTTCCCGCTTGCATATATCAAAGGAACCGTGGAGTTCACAATGACACTATGATCTCCACTTCAGCCGATGTGACAGATAAATATATATAAAGATTCCTTTACAAGGTTACAATTTTGAAGCCTTCAATGGGGATCGAGCCTATTCCAGAAAAATATAGTTTTCATTACTTCACGGTGAGGAATCTAAACATATTATGTATATTTAGTTGGTTTAGCTTACCTTGGATCAAAGCCCACGACAGTGTAAATCGAACTGACTTCATCAAGGCTATGTCTAACACTAGATAGCCAATAGGATGAACCCGAAATGCGATTTGCAGGTCGGGAACACTAGAATCAAGCAGACGCGGAAGTTTAAATATCTGGGAAACGTTTTGACGGAGGACGATAGATGCAACACTGAGATCCGTAGTCGTATTGGGATGGCCAAGGACACATTCCAAAAGCTGGACAGAGACAGGAGGTTTTCTTTGGTAACAAAGAAAGGAATACTGAGCTATTACGTGACATCTGTCCTTCTTTACGGCAGCGAATGTAGGAAGTTTCCTCAAAGATGAAGAAGAGACACGAGGTGACGGAGATGTGGTTCTACAGAAGGATGCTAAGGATATCATGGACCGAGAGCGTGAGCGACGATGAGATCTTAGAGAGGTTGCAAACAACGAGGAGGCTTATACTTAACACCAAGAAGAGGCAGCTGAAGTTTCTGGGACACATAATGAGGAAGGAGGGCCTAGATAATCTGATGTTCACGGATGGAATAGAGGGAAAGAGAGACAAGGGAAAACAACGCCAAAATCGCCTACGTCCTGAAAGGTCATGGCACATAAAAAGAAAGAAAGAATCCCATTATTACCCCCGAAGGAACGGTATACCATAAAATTAAGGCATTTGTTCTCTCATATGATGCCAATTTTCACAGATTTCTTCCAGCCTCGGTGTAGGTACTCATTGATCGTATTTTTAGATAAAATTTTTTGATGCTATCAATTTCTCCTTCACATGAGACCATGAGCTTTTCTTATTGTTAGAGGCGACATGAAATTCAAATTGCTTTTTTTTTTCACCTTTTTTAAAACACCTGGAATGTAACTATTGCAAGTTTGTTTTGTTATTTTTTTTTCTTTTTGAGGGTGTCTACTTTTGCTACATATCCCAAAATTCACCTCGAGATTTCGAAAAGTTAATAACTTTTACTTTTTATTTTTAGTAATTTATTTACCATTTCTTTATAGAATGCAGACTAACATTTAGCAACTACACGCTGAAAAAGTCACAGCTGAACAAAAAATCAACACCCTGTAAACTTGTTAAATTGTTTGATGCGTTAAACCGAACATTTTTTTTTACTGTTTTGTGACCAGACCGCCATTATTCATCATTTCAATGGATGCCATCGACTGATGACAAAATACTGTTAAAACCAATCCCGTTTATCCCTAACGGGCAATGAGGGAGGGGAAGCCGAACTGCTATAGCGGTAACTTTATAATTAAAAAAAATACTTTCAGCCTAAAAATAATTATAAATAACTTTAAAAATTATTTCCTTTCGAAATATCTATATCCACTTTTTAGACACTCCGTAATTATATTATTAATCTTCTGTTCACATCATCTTGAAGTAAGCAATTTTGATTATGATCAGAGAAGTATTGATATATCATAATTATTTTTCGATATCTTACGGCTAAAATCCGGTATCAATCAGATTCTAGATTCATATATTAACCCTTCTACAGAAGTAATGCATTCATTTTATAAATTCTATTCACAACAGCGTTCGTATTAAGGTATACTGTTCAGTGTTTCTCAACGTTTTTTTAAACAACGGCATACCTAGAAGCAAATAAAAATATCATGGCATTTAAATGTTATGAAATAAAACCATAGAATAAAAAAAAATACACACACAAATATGAACCTACTTTATTTGAATGTTTCTGTTGAACTATTTGTGAAGCTTATTTCGCGTGAAACCTTTGCCTGGTAGTTTTTTCGAGATTTCTTCAATGTTTGGTCGAATGTGCGGTAAACAGACTCTAATTTCTTCTTCATTTGAGCCTAGTCTTTCTCGTTTCTTATTCTCGATGTTATTTGGGGTTCACAAGCCTACTTCACATAACTAAGATGTAGAAAATTGCAAGAAAACTGATAAAGCCATTTTAGCTAATGCTGAATATTCTTCCTATATTGAAATTCAAAACATATCAAAGGGTACCGTCGAATGTTTTATTTTGAGCCCTCGATCACTATATATAGTAACCAATTCTTCTTCTTTTGAGCCCTCGATCACTATATATAGTAACCAATTCTTCTTCTTTTGAGCCCTCGATCACTATATATAGTAACCAATTCTTCTTCTTTTGAGCCCTCGATCACTATATATAGTAACCAATTCTTCTTCTTTTGAGCCCTCGATCACTATATATAGTAACCAGCTTACGGTCAAATCACGCTGAAACACCGGTTCTCGTTCGATCACCGAAGTTAAGCATCGTAGAGCCAGGTCAGTACTTTGATGGGGGACCGCTTGGGAACACCTGGTACTGTAAGCCCCCAAAGTCCAACCCTTACCTCACAGTCAGTGGGGGGGTGTAAACGGTAGTGTCAGAGCTATGCCGCCCGGAACTTCGTTCCTGGTAGGGCCACCCAAGGCGGACAGGTCTGACACACACGCTGGCTAACAAGGGCTCTGGTGAAAATCCAAGGAGCGTCTGCATCGGTAACCGGCGGCTTCTGGTCGTTCTTGTCTCTGCGTCTGTGGGAACCCCGCGGCAAGCAAGAACGTTATTCGAGTAGGCCTGGGTACCCTACTTCTGTAATTTATCCCAAGAATCTTCTTCTCATAACAGGAAGAAGCCGGCTCAATCCGCCAAGGGTGAATGCCGCATCTGTACAGTACAGTAGTATATATAGTAACCAATTCTTCTTCTTTTGAGCCCTCGATCACTATATATAGTAACCAATTCTTCTTCTTTTGAGCCCTCGATCACTATATATAGTAACCAATTCTTCTTCTTTGTATGACTGAAATCCAATATTATAAAGAAAATAGTGAAAAGAATTATTTGAGAAAAGTTTAATACTTATTCATTTCTTCAAATACTAAAGCTGTACCATTACTTCTTCCACATACATATATCAAATTTATAAATCAACCCTTGCATGGAATACATATATGATCCGGAGTCCCCGCTGTTCGTCTCAAGATCCTCGACAAAATCCAGAGACAGATATGCAATGTGATTGGTCCTGATCTGACATCTTGTCTACAGTCACTTTCTCACAGAAGTGCCGTCGCTTCTCTCTGTCTTTTCTACAAATACTTTCACGGTAACTGCTTCGACGAGCTACTTTCGCTGGTTCCCAAATTGCATGAATTTAAGCGTGCTACTAGGTTGGCATCTCAGATCCATTCTTTCACTGTCGAAACTGTTAAATATGTAGGCGTCTCTTCTACTCCGATAGCTTCATGACTCGCACTTCTTTCCTCTTACTTGCTTCCCTGATAGCGATAATCTTCATTGTTCAACTCTACGAAAGTGCCTCACTGTGCCTTCTTGGCCTCACGTTCTCCAATGACCTGAAGTGGAACAACTAAATTGAATCAATTGCTGCATCTACCGCAAGGAAAGTTGGTTCTCTGTGTCGGGCCAGAAGGTTTTTCTCGCCTGAGTCCATCCTTCACATCTACAAATCTACCATTCGTGCATGCATAGGATATTGTTGCCATATATGGTCTGGTGCCCCTGCTGTTCTTCTGAAGGTTCTTGACAAAATCCAAAGACGCATAAGTAATGTAATCGGTCCTGACTTGGGTCTCGACTCCAGTCACTTTCTCCCCGATGTAATGTGGCTACACGCTGTCTTTCCTATAAATATTACCATGGCTCTAACGAGCTATTTTCACTGGTGCCCGGACTGCGTGAATTTAAGCGTACTACTAGGTTGGCATCTCGGTCCCACCCTTTTACAGTCAAAACAGTTAAATGTAACCGCCTGTTCTATTCCAACAGCTTCTCTCACACTTCCCGACAATGGAACTCCCTTCCTTCTCCTTGCTTCCCTGATAGCTATAACCTTCAAAAATTTAAATGTAATGTCAGTCGACATTTTCTGCTGTTTTGATTTCCGTTCTTCTTTTATCCCCCCCGTTCTTCGTTTTATTCTTTCCTCACCCCCTATACCCAGTCTTTTCCCTTACTTACACCCTCTGTAGCCCCTTGCGCGCTAGTGGCACTCTCGCCTTGGTTGGGGTGAATTGTTTAAAAAAATATGATATTCGGATTATTGTTATCTGTTTTGTTGTTGTTGTTGTTGTCACAACGTTTAAGACTTTGTGCACCCCCGGTGTTCACCAAGGTGTATATCTACCTGGGTAACCTACAGGGAATTCTGAATTGAATGCTTTATTTAATGTACGCTGGTAGATTGTTCTCGTCTCACTGCTCATCTTGACTTTGACTTGTATCGGTTTTCACCCTGGTCGGGTTGAACCGGCTTCCTCCCGAACAAGTACAGCATCACTGACCATCGCTGCCCACGCACGCCGATCCTGAGCCAGGTCGCACGAATTGGCGAGCTAATCGCGATTCCATCGTCGAAGACCAACTATTTGTGGACCCGATAGTACTGCTAGGTCATAATTAATTGTGCCCATCTCTAGGAATATCATCTTATTTTTATTTAGTACTGTTCAGTTATTGCCCGCCCGTTTCTACAGTATACAAGTAGACACTGCCCGACTCAGGGATTGAACTCACAATTACCATGTCATCAAATCCACGAACAAACGCCTTAGTCCACTGGGTTATTAAATTAAGGTGTTGGTTTGTGAATCCAGTCAAACACAGGGAATGCATTTTCCCAAATGAATTGGCTCAGATTTTGAAGGTGGTTCTGAATATAACGTCGAGTTCCTTGTGATAAATCATTTGTTTTATGTGATTAATTTTTCCCAGATTTCGTTCAAGTTCCGGTAATGAAGGCTATTATACCTCCAGCCACGATTTCCTTCGTTCTAGATTCTAGCAATAAATACATTTTTCATCGCCATTGACTACCTTGATACCAGGTTTTATTCCAATATCGAGCAAAAAGATAATAAATTTAATTGTTAATTCTGTAATTTCATGTGAATCTAAATTTTTTATTTTCCCAAGGTTCGTAAATGCCGCTCTGTACGATGCAAGATTTCATTATTCAAGCCAATCTTTTTACAATAAAATTTGTATTAACCAAATGATGCTGGGGACATTTTTAAAATTTGAATAAAGCAAATGATGTTGGGGATATTTTTAAAAATTCCTTCATCCTAGAATTACTGCATCAAATTCGGAAGGTCATTACTGTGGCATTCTGTGTCATAACATAGCCTGTCAATGTAGGTGTATGCTGGGTAACCAACCCGTCTTGCGCCAAGGCTAGGTGTCCGGAGTAGTAGATCACTTGGAAGTTTTTGTTACATGTAAGATTGCAGAAATATCAATATCGATATGGTAACAGATTTTGTTAAACGCTGTGCAAATCCATCCGGTAAGATCCAACTCGAGTTACCCTCAAATCGAGTAACAAGTCCGCTCAGATGGTCTTTGGTAGAATTTGTTTCCAAGGATCTAGATATGACTACCAAGTCACCTCGGTTGCCTCATCCTTAAAACTTAAAAAAGAAACGACCCTCTCGACTATAATGCTTCCTCTACTCCTGCTCTTAAACAGAGATCAGTGAAAATGCATTAATCTCTAGAGGATATGCCTAAGCATCATTAGTTGGGATTCGAACCAACTCCCCCGTTCTGATTCTTGTTCTTCCTGGAAACCATTACGACACTTCAGGAAAAGAAACGGCTATAAGAAAACGACTTTAAGATAACACCAATGAAAGGAAAAATAATAACTATTTAATGCAATTCAAGACATAACCAGTCATGTCTCTCCACGGAATCCACTTCTTTATTAACTGAATTACCATGATATCATGAGGAAGATAATGAAGAATTTTCTCGTGGCATTCTTCACGATTTTGCATTCAGAGTTGAATTAATTTCCCAAAGGCACCTGTGTAAAAGTGAATGCAACAAATGAGGAAGAGATTTGAACTCGGCTCGCTGATTCCACCTTTCTCGCTAATAACCATTACACTGGCCCCACATCCACAAACATAAAATTGAAGAAAATCTAAAAAAGGAAGAAAAAGAAATATAAGGAAACAGTAGGCATTCGGTGACTGGTCCGCTAGTTTATATAAAAAACAATTTTTCAGAAAAATAGGTTTCACAAGTCCAATAACTTTCCAGTGTTGATTGGGTGGCGGGGTCCTTTCTTATATTGATGAGGGTTTCCTTCCTAACCTTTTGTTCGAAGTAGTGTGAAAAGTCAAAATCTTTTTCCTTGTTTTCTCTTCGATTTACAAGTGATATTCTTTTTAGTTGTTGCTGTTGTTGAAAGTCTTCAATTAATGTAGACTTATAGCTAAATCACATTGAAACACCGATTCTCATACGATTCTCGAAGTTAAGTTGAACCTGGTCAGTACCTGAGAGATTGGGAATACAAGGTGCTGTAAGCTTGGGTGTGCGGGTGGTGTAATAGATAACGGCTCAGAATTGGAAATCTGAAAACCGAGTTTCAATTCCAGTTGGGTTCGTTTTATTCACTCACGCGCAAACACCGTTGGGAAAGTTATGAATCTACATAGTCTCCCCCCACTTATGGGTTAATTAGTAGGATTTGTATCAGTAAATACTTAACTTCTAAAAAAAAATTCTTACTATTATAAGTATTAAAACAATTTGCAAAAGGTTGATAAACCGTAAAAACACAACTCAGTCAATCAATAAATCAATGTGATTTGTGTTATTTAGTAGATCTGGAAACCTTGAAAGGGGAGAAAATATAAATGTTAAAAAAAAGTAAAGTGCAAAAGAATATTAAACATGAGAAAAATGGAATGCTAAAAAAAGAAAAAGTGGAAGAAATGCTACAAGAAGAAATGGGGATAAAAAAAAGTGAAAGCAAAAGGCTAAAAGGAATGAAAAAGAAGGCTAAGAAGCAAGGGAAAAAAAGGCTAAAAGAGAAGGAACAAGAAGGCTACAAAAGAAGGAAAAGAAGGCTGAAAAGAAAGGAAAAAGAAGGTTAAAAAGGAAGCAAAGAAAAATGTAGGCTAAAAGAAGGAAAAGGAAAAAGATTAAAAAGGTAAGAAAAAGAAGTCTGAAACGAAAGACTAAAATGGAAGCTAGAAAAGAAGCGAAGACTGATAAAGGAAGCTAGAAAAGGAAGGTTAAATTACGTAAAACGTTCTTGAAAACCAGCATGAACTTCTAAAAAGAGACCAAAAGAAGCTTATAAATAAAAGATAAAATTATAAATAAAAAAGTGTATGGAAAAAGGGCGGCTAAGAAGCAGAATAAAAGAAGAGAAAAATATTATTAAAACGGGTAAATGAATGGTGAATAAAAATGAAGGCTACAAAATAAAGGCAAATGAAACTAAAAGAAAAAATAACAAAAATAGGGGGAAAATAAAAGATGAAAAGAGAAACAACAAAGGGAAGAAGGAAAGGCTAATAAAAGAACAGAAAATAGTCAATTAGCGAGAAAGAAGATTAAATATACCAGAAAGGAGAAGATGAAGGTTAAGCAGATGAGGAGAAACAAAGGAGAGAGAAAAAAAGACGGAGATATAAAAAAAATCAAGAAAGAAAAAACAAAACAAGAAGAAAAGAAAGATAATAATAATACACGAATTTTTCTTCCTTTATTTATTTATTTATTTTTTAGACATTTTGAGAATGCTTATAAAAAGATAGAAATTTTTTTAAAAAAACTAAAGGATAAAAATATACTAAAAAAGGAGAAAACAGAGGCTAAAAAACTAGAAGAATAAAAGCAAAATTAAGGCGAGACTGAAAGCTAAAAACTTTTGAAAAAAGCGATGATATAGAAATAAAAAAAAAACGAAAAAGAAACAAAGATCGAAAGAAATCTAAGGAAAAAAAGGAAATTAAAAATGAGAAAAAGGACTCAAAAATGTGGGAAAAGAAGCCTACAAATATTTAGAAAAAGAAGTCTAAATAAAAAAAAAAGAAAATGGTGGCCAAAGGATAAGGCGTAAAAGAAGTTTGAAAATGATTATAAAAAAGAAAGAAAAGCAGGAAGTAAACGGAAGCTAAAAGTAGTAGGTTAACAATTTGATTGACTGAATGGCATCACAAATACTGCCGTGATAAGCGTGGGTGTTTTAAACACTATCGATTGCAACCATGATGATTCCCATCGAGATTCCAGCTCTATGACCGCCATGATCATTCACCTTATCAAAGTCGATCCATCGTTTCCGTCTGATAATGAATTTTTCTTAAAATAAACGGGTTCAGCAGCGGCACAACAAGGAAAATTCCACTTTCTTCTTCCGTCTCTTCCTTCCCGTCCTTTATCACCGACAACCTCACTACCAAAATCAACAACTACCGCGTTTTTCGAAGCTCGGACTGATACGCCCAACCCAAGAAAAATTGAACAAGAATCGACCAGGAATAAAAGGAACTCTGGGGTTTACAAAATTTCAGCTAAAAACGCTCACGCCATAGTTATCTTTGTCTTCGCATTCTGTCTTGTGACATAATGAAACTCGGTTGTAATTAGAACAACCAGGACGTCAAGTAGACGATAAATGATTTTATCTGAGTCTGAAGTATTGTTTTATGACCAGTTGTAAAGCCTAACTGTGAAATCTTCAAGGCAGCCACCCGCTGTACAGAAATAGAAAATAAAAGAAATCAAGCAAATGAATAAAAACTTTTGAGATCAAGAGCCATCTTGCCGGAAGTCGAGCAATTCCGGCCGTTGGCTTATATATGAAGGGTAACAGTTAAAGTAAATCTGTTACAAACCACGTGCAGTGAATGATAAAATAGCAGTTACCCGCTCGGCCCGGTGGCTAGGATCAAAGTGTAGTATCTGCGCTTTGTGAGCTGCCGAGCCGGGTGTCTGTCGAACTCTCTGCTTGCAGAGAGGAACCCGGTCGAAGCTCCGCCGAAGGGTGGGGTTTCGTTCGGGGAGGTTGACGGAACTAGCCCGCTTGGACGGGTTTAGATGGGTTTTATTTTTGGCTGGGCCTACGGGCTCGGACATACCCACATTAAAAAGGCCTTGTGCCACATTCAATTCCTGTGGGTGAATTGATAAATACCATCTAACCGTCAAAATGTAGAGATTGTTGCAGTCTTAGACTGACAGAAGAGCAGTCGGGGGTCTCGCTGGCGGAAATGAAGATCTAGTCCTTTAATTTGTCGAAAAACAGAACCAGTAGCAAAGGTGTCCCAAGCGCTATCTTCCTATCCTCGACCCGTGAATCTGTGGATAAATAACCAATATGTTGGAAAAAAAGATTTGTGTTTTTTTTTTCTAATCGTAAATTTCCCAGCTTTTGTGCAAACTGACTGAAAAGAGAATTAAAGTACAACAGGGGGGGGGGGGGGCTTTTGCCAGTCAGTGGAATACCAAGAGAAGACCCCGCTTGTACTTTACTGTGAGCACGAATAAGCATAAGAACGGCATGAAACAAGTTCTCCTTGCATTCTTTTTAAGTGTCTATTATCACGACAAAAATATTCATTGTTCTTCTCCCACCGTTTGCCTGTATCCTCTTCTATTCTCTATTCTTATCCATTCCAACTTGTTTTTTAATTGATTGATTTGATTTATACAGCTATGCAGGTTATTTAAAGCCAGAAAATATATTTTAGATTGTGAGATTTATTTTTCATTTTTGGAGATTTATTGATGCAAGTCTTACAAATTAACCCAGAGCTGGGGGAGAATAGGTGGTTATATTCCTAATCATAATTTAATAAACAAACAAGGATATATAAAGTGGATATAAAGTGGGGGCTCAATTCTATATTACGATCTATAAATAAACTAATCCCTCATTTTTTGACCATGGTAGTTTCTGTACATGTATATTCCAGAGAATGTAAATAAGTCTAAAAGACATGCCTGTTTAGCTAATCAGGATTTCATTGATTGGTTGATTGATTTTCTATGGCTTATCAGCCATCTGCAGGTTATTTAAAACGAGAAAATATTTTTTAGATAGTAAGAATTTTTTTTTAGATGATAATGATGTATCGATACAAGTTTTGATAATTAATCCATAGCTGGGGGCAGGAGAGGCGGATTCATGTCTTTTCAAATGCTATTTGTAAGTAAATGACTGTAACGAACTCAACTGGAATTGAAACTCGGTTCTCTGATTAACAATTCCGAGCCATTATCCATTACACCAAGCTTACAGCACCTCCAAGCAGTCACCTATCTAGGATCGACGTTGCTTAACCGGTTTTTCAGCGTACTTTGGCTGTAAGTCATTCTAACTTTAGTTGCCCGTCAATATTTTTATATAAATATAAAAACAATAGTTACTTATACAAAAAGGAATTTTCTTCAGTCTCTTCTGTGTCAGCATTCTTTTGCTCTACCTTTCAGTAAATAATTTGGTACTACTTAGATTAGTTGGTCCCCTCGTAAAAAATAGGTAAAAACATTTTGGGGGATTTACATTCACTTGTTCTTCCTTTGTCTACAATATTTGTTAAAATTTAAAATATTAATTTCTATCATTTTGGAAGTGAGGTTCTCTTTAGAATATATATATATATATATATATATATATATATATATATATATATGTGTGTGTAAAATGTTTAAATATATATATATATATATATATATATATATATATATATATATATGCAATTTATTATATATATTATTTATATATATATATATGCGCTACTTACTGGAAAATGCTCAATATCAGTGATAAAGCTAACATATTTAAGTGGATTAATGTGAGTTTGTGATCCTGGGTTTCATATGCTTTTGCGATCGTCAGACAAACTGATTAATTTTTTTAAATTTTGATTTTATAGGGTTGCGTATATCGCTGTTTTTATGGAAGTGGGAGGAAAAATTGTCGTCGAGACACTATATAAATCCAAAATTTTAAAATTAATCAGTTTGTCTGACGATCGTGAAACTCAGGGTCACAAACTCACATCAGTCTAACTATATATATATATATATATATATATATATATATATATATATATATATATATATATATATATATATATATATATATATATATATATATATGTGTATTTAAGCAGTAATCCTTCTTTCATGCACATTTCATTGAATACCACAGACAAGGTGTTTTGATTTACTTTTTTATACAATTTCTCATGCGATCTAATATTGTTTTTCTTTTCAGATGATAAATTATATAAAAACTTTGCGAATGTTCTTTTAATCCGAGTTCTTTCGGCTATACATTTAGCCATTTTCAAGGATGAAATATTTTAACAGTTAAATAAGAAATAGTTTGTTGCATGTATGTATTCATATAATGTTTTCATTTTTAAAAAACACGGTCAAGATATTATGTTCATGTTCATAATTGATATTATTAAGTGTTGATTTTATTAATAAGGCTTCCATTATTTTTAGCCTTTTTTTGCATGTAGATGATGCTATTATATTTGTGTTGTCAACAAATATGCTACGAATAGGATCCAGCAGGTCTCCATGAATATTTAAATGTAATCTAATTGAGGTATGATCAGCTTTTATATAATTTATCATCTGAAAAGAAAAAATATTAGATCGCATGAGAAATTGTATAAAAACTAAATCAAAGCACCTTGTCTGTCGTATTCAATGAAATGTGCATATATATATATAGACTGTTTCGCTGTTTACAGATCATCAGTGTGGCTAGACATCCGGTTGCCTCTAGCTAGGATCGAAACCCGGCTGAATTGGTGTTAGCCGGAGTTTCTAACCACTAAGCTGTCGGCGCACGGTAGGGACGAAGGTGGAATTTTTAGCATATTTATTTTTAGAAACATGCCCAGTGACTGACAGTGACTCAATTCGCTTTCGTGAAGAGTCTCGATATATATATATATATATATATATATATATATATATATATATATATATATATATATATATATATATATATATATATATATATATATATATATATATATATATATAGAGAGAGAGAGAGAGAGAGAGAGACAGACAGACAGACAGACAGACAGACAGAATTTGAAATTGTGCTTAGGTCATTAGCAGCGACGGCCCTAAGGTTCCTGGCACCCCAGGAACGCTAAACTTTGACGCCCTTACAAGGATAATTTATGTAGAATAACGAGTTTATTACAATATGCAACTTAATACAAGCTAAAGACAACATTCCTTATCATACTTAAAATATTTTTTCGAGCTTTAAGATCTTCAATTGTACTCATGGCATTTCTACATCTATCTTCTTTACAAGATCATTTATTATTGACAAAACAGCCAATGAATTTAATCTGTCTTGAGTCATGGACGACAGCAAGTATGTTTTTATAAGCTTTAGTTTTGAAGATGCCAAACAGATGACATGGCGACATGATGGCGTCCTCGGTACTGATAGCGCCCCGGGCGACTGCCCGAGTTGCCAGTACATTTATCGGGACTGGTTTTTAACAATTGTGTACTACAACGAAGTAAAAACGTAAAAGGTACAATTTCTAATTCTCATCTTGAGTTGTTCCTTTTGCTGATAACCAAACAATACGAAGAAGGAAGAAAAAAACACATAATTAAGTAATTAAAGTACTTTATTTCAGAATTCAAATAATCTTCAACGAATCTGGCTCGTTAGTTCATTTTTCTTTTAATATCAGACAATCTCAGTATCTAATAATGTTTGTAGTCAGGTAGATCTAATTATTTATTAATGCTGGTCGTATTGACAACAATGATCACTTAAGAAGAGCAACGCTTCACTGAAATGGACTGCGAATTTGTCTCCCCTTGAAGGAAGCAAGAAACATGTATCCAGTCTTTCCGTCTGCGTCTTAAAGGCCGACTGAGGATTGATACAAGGTGTAATGAGTTGGTTTGGAAGAGATGGGTGGATCTTAAGCGGGGAAATGGAGAAAGTGATGGCATTATCAGGCTTTTATGAAGATGTCGGAACCAACTTTATCTGTCAATCAGTCTTTTAGCAAAAAGAAGTCGTCTTAGGAAGTGAAAAAGAAAAATAGATCCACGTTTCTTCTTTCTTTTAGTTGTCCGACTATCAGCCTCAAGTTTCTTTTTGTCTTTTTATTCATTTCTTATTTGTTTATTTTTTCTCTCTAGCTTTTCCTTCCTTCATTCTTTCCTTCCTTCTTTCCTCCCTTCCTTCCTCCCTTCCTTCCCTCCTTCCTTCCTCCCTCTCTTCCTCCCTTCTTTCCTTCCTCCCTTCCTTCCTTCCCCCTCTCTTCCTCCTTCTTTCCTTCCTCCCTTCCTTCCTTCCTCCCTCTTCCTCCCTTCTTTCCTTCCTCCTTCCTCCCTTCCTTCCTTCCTCCCTCTCTTCCTCCCTTCTTTCCTTCCTCCCTTCCTCCCTTCCTTCCTTCCTCCCTCTCTTCCTCCCTTCTTTCCTTCCTCCCTTCCTTCCCTTCCTTCCTTCCTTCCTTCAATCATCCTTCCTTCCTTCCTTCCTTCCTTCCTTCCTTCCTTCCTTCCTTCCTCCCTCTCTTCCTCCCTTCTTTCCTTCCTTCCTTCCTTCCTTCCTTCAATCATCCCTTCCTTCCTTCCTTCCTTCCTTCCTTCCTTCCTTCCTTCCTTCCTTCCTTCCTTCCTATTTTTCTTAACGTCTCTTTTCAATATTATTTTATATTTTTCTTTGAAGGATATTTTCCTTTATTCCTTCCTCTTTTCTTTCCTTCTTTCCTTCCTCACCCCTCCCGCCCGCCCGTCTTTCCTTCCTTCCTTCCTTCCTTCCTTCCTTCCTTCCTTCCTTCCTCTCCTTCCTCCTTCCTTCCTTCCTTCCTTCCTTCCTTCCTTCCTTCCTTCCTTCCTTCCTTCCTTCCTTCCTATTTTTAGCGTTTCTTAACGTCCTTCAATCTTCTACGATCAGTCTTCCTTTTTTGCCATTCCTTAACTTCTTTTTCCACGATTTTTAATAAATCACTTCTCTTTCCTATGAATCTTTCTTTTTCAATTAAACAAATGTTTCTTTGTTTTTCTTTCTTTCTTTATTTATTTATTTATTTCACTCTCTCTCTCTCTCTCTCTCTCTCTTTAACTTTATACCTTCTTTAACTTTTCTTTCTGTTCAATTTTTATTTTTATTTTGACCCCCCACCCCACTCTCGCCGAACCAAAAAGAAAAAAGAAAAGAATATCTTCTTTTTTTGGCTGTTTTAGTAGAAACGACAACTTTTTGTTTCCTGTTTGTTTCTTTGTCTTTTATGTTTTTTTTTTGTTTTGTTTTTTTTTGCAAGATGGTGGCTCGCCATTAGAACGAAGTAATGATGTAAAAAAAAGAAAACGAAAGTGGAAGAACAGCAATTGAAAAGAGAGTGTGAGTAAAACTAAAAGTGAAAAAGAAGGAGAAAAAAGTGTCAAAAGAGAAGGAGAGAAGGTTGGAGTAAAACTTATCGTAGAAAGCAAGAACGTTGCATTCAAAAAAAGAGGATTACTTTCTCAGTAATTCATATATCAATTCACCCAATCGTCCTAATTCAGAAGCAGACAAACACATACATATACACACGCACACGTGTATACACACACAAACGTACACTTATATGCACATATATTTACACGAACATATATGTGTATGCATACATGTTTATATGGCATACTATATATGATGCAATCATATATAGACGCATATATACATACACATATATGCACGTATCTCTCTCTCTCTCTCTCTCTATATATATATATATATGTGTGTGTGTGTGTGTGTGCGTGTGTGTCTGTGTTTGTGTATACATATGTATAAATACATGTGGGGGTTCAATCATTATTGTACATGTACACATATACACGCATATATATGTGTGTGTGTATATTTATATGTGTGTGCTTGCGTGTGTGCTTGTGTGTGCGTGTATGTATATGTATAAATACGTGTGGGGTTTAATCATTATTGATAGATGCTACTGAATTACTTTTAAATATCGCATTCTACAGATCATCCAAACCTAGAGATAGTGAGGGCGAGAGAAAGAGAAACGGCAATAGAGACAATAATAATAATAATAATAATAATAATAATAATAATAATAATAATAATAATAATAAACTGCAGTAATGATTTCTAGAGGAAGAGATGTGCTTCAGACTATTTGCGTGCTTAAAATACTGTGCAGTTTGGTTGATATAAAAATGTATGCAATTGAACAAGTTCGTGGATGAAAATCAGGACTTCCTTGGCAATCCTGAATAAAAGGGGAAAAAAAGCAAGTGAAGTACCAAAGAAACAAGCAAAACTAAAACAGAAAGAACTATATGCTTAATGGTAACAATCATTACGAAGCCGCTATCAGGATCTGAACCTTAGTCCTGCGTCAGCGTCAGCACTTCCTATTTTTATTGGGTACCACTCAAATTGATTACTGGGTTTACGCCTCCAAAAAGCTGTCTGTGAGTATATCTCTCATATACATAACATTTTATATGATCCCATAATCACCCTGCTTCTCTTGTTTTCCACTCTCTTTTGTCTTTGTTATTTACTAAGTGTATCTTGTTATTTACTAAGTGTATCTTACACAAGGCGGAAAGCTACAAACAGAGGATATAAAGTGAGGAACATATTTAATTTTACTGATCCACCAGACTTGCTCGCTGACCATTGAGCCCCAAAGAGGAACCTACTGACGTTTATCAAATAAAGATACACGCAACTTTTTTTAGTTTTTGAAGCCTTAAACACACACACACACACACACACACACACGCACACACACACACACACACCTACGCTTATTATGCTTTTTAAGAATACAAGTCAAAAAGACGATGAAAATGACCGTATTTTAGATTTTATTAACGCAGTTTAAGATAATATTTTTTAGAACTGTTGCGTATATATATATATATATATATATATATATATATATATATATATATATATATATATAAGCTTAAGATATGATGTATTTATAGGTGAAAATACTCAATGTCCAGGATAAGGCGTGTGTAAATATTACAGTGATCATTGAAGTCAACATAGAGTGGCAACAATTTGTTTCATGCTTGAATGCCATTTCAGGATATGAAGATCTCTTTCTTTCTTTCTTTCCCTCTCTCTCTCTCTCTCTCTCTCTCTTTACACGCAGACACAGACACACATATATATAATTATATATATATATATATATATATTTAAACTTAAATTACCAGTAGAAATTCCAATATATATATATATATATATATATATATATATTGGAATTTTTTTACTGGTATTTGGAAGCAGAGATTCTACTGTCACAAGCGTTCTTTCTTTAACACTTATCTAGAACACCAAACAGCTCTTTCCAAAGATTTCTGGGAATTAAAGAATAGAAATTTCACCTAAATCATAGAATGGAAGATTATAGGTAAATCCTAAACCCCTAGCTGCTTCAGAAATATAAATGTGAATGTGTGCTGATATGTGTATATGCATTGTATATATCGATATGCGTGCTTATGTATATATATATGTGTGTTTTATTGTGTATGTACATGTATATGTATGTATGCATATGTATGTACGTATGTGTGTATGTGTGTTGTTTATGTGTGTATTTGTGTGTATATATGTACATATATATGTGTGTGTATCTATATGTGTATATATATGTATATATATGGATGTGGATATGTGTATGCGTGTATGTGTGTATATATGTGTATATATATAGAGATAGATATGTGTGTGCATGTATAGATAGATGTGTGTTTATATGTTAAGTTTTGTGTTTATGACTACTATGTATAGATGTATGAATGCATGTGTATATATGTATGCACATGTGTATGTATGCATATGTATATATGTATATGTGTGCATATATATATATTTATGTATCAATGTATATGTGTGTATATGCATATGCGTGTATGTATGTGTATATGTGTGTGTGTTTATATGGATATGTTTGTGTGTATATATGTATGTTTGTATGCACATGTGTACATTCACTGATTTATATATATGGTGGTAATTTTTTCGATGAAATGAGGATGTGGACATAAATTTGATTTATTTTCAATGTATTTTGTGACTACTAACATCGTATTTCCTCCACCAGCTCTGCTCATCGGATTGACACCTTTTTTATTTTTTGTTTTTCTAACACATTTCCTCATTTTTCTAGATCAGATCTTTCATTCATTTCCTCTTGTAATTTTTAATAAATTGTCTGGATGATTTAAACCATTTTTATAACTCCGATCTGATGAAGCAGTTTTCTGTCTTTAATAAATTATTACCGAACTCTTTAATGATGTATTGTGCTTTTCCTTTGATGTCTCTCAGATTGTTCTGTATTTTGCCACTCTGAGCTCACTTATGGATTTATCTTTTTAATATTTTATATTAAAAAGACCTATTCAGATTATCCTTAGCACTTACGGATTTGATATTATGATCTCTCTCTCTCTCTCTCTCTATATATATATATATATATATATATATATATATATATATATATATATATATATATATGTTTAAAGAAAAAACAGACCAAGGTTTTAGTGTTCCATTATAATAATTTATTTCACCAGAGCCCTTTTAAGGGACGTTGGATCATCAGATAACACTTAAAAAATGAAATGAAAGATGAAAATATATATATATATATATATATATATATATATAGAGAGAGAGAGAGAGAGAGAGGGGGGGGGAGAGAGAGAGAGAGAGAGCGAGATAGATAGATAGATAGATAGATAGATAGATAGATAGATAGATAGATAGTAAATATATCCTTTTCTGCACAACTGAGTTTAATGTACAACGTAATCTTCATGTGCTGAGTTAAAATGACCGTTACATAATTTAAATTCTGATATATATATATATATTTATATCGAACTATCATAATAGTAGTCCAGTCGATATTATTCACGGGGTTTGCTGTAATAAATTTTTAATATTTAAAATAAGTATAAATAAATTTTAAAAAATGTACAAAAAATATATATATACACACAACTTATATACCACCAAATACAAAAATGGAATTATACATTAAATAAAGATATATACACGTAAGTAATTATAAAAAATATATATATATATATATATATATATATATATATATATATATATATATATATAATATTAGTGGTAAATATACATACATATGCAAAATATATAAATACCCATACATGTATATTTGGAATATTAGTGTTTAAGCCTTTTTTATTATTATTATTATTATTATTATTATTATATATATATATATATATATATATATATATATATATATATTATTTAGAGAGAAAAAAGATGCGGCTTATTAATCGGTAAATTGGTATGTGGATCTTTTAATCCTATACTGTTCTCATAAAAAGACAATTAAAATAAAAGTTATTCTAAGGCATCAATCTCGCCCAGAAGCATTTAATAGATACTTGTGTCTCTGAAAATAGATTTTCACTAAGACAAGCTGGAGCGTTTAGAAATTATTGGAAAAGCAAAGTACTGCCACATCTCCACGCCAACTACTTTTTTGTCACTTTAACGAACCTCCTTCCTTGTTAAAAAACTCAAACATCTTTACCAGATGAGCTTTTTTAACAAGAGAACAAGAAGTAACATTAAAGTTGTCAAATAAAGAGACAGTGTGCTAAATAAAAGAAGAGGCTTAGGTAGAAAGGTTTGGATTTCAATATTTCAATAAATCGGATCGTTGGAAAACGATTAAAAGCAAGTCTTTCAAACTATTACAAAACTCGAAAATAATTTCATGAAGTCTTGTCTCTGTTAGCAAGGCCGGCGCGTCTTACCCACAAAATTCACGAACGTGGGCAGGGGTGTTTTGGGGGCCCCGTTGTGGCCTCTGACGTTTTCTCCAGTACTGTTTTATGGCCCTTCATCACTTTTTTAAATTATCTTTAAACTGACGTTACATTGTCAGTCATCTGGTAATAATATACATCGTGTGTCTGCATGGCCTGTACGGTGTGAACTACGCAGAAACCCCTGACGAAGTTAGTAATTTGTTGTAATTTTTACTTTTTTCTCCATAACTTATATTGTCAATCATCAACTATAATAATAAACAGGGCCGGTGCTTACTACCCCGAGCCTCTCAACCTACTGGGGAGGTGGGGACAGAAGTGTTAATTTCAGTAGCGCTTATTTTTTTAAATAGTAATTTTCTTTCTGAATAGTTCTTTTAAATCAATTAAGAGAGTAATATATTTTGGTAAAATTATTTTATTTCGAGATCATCCACTAAAGGGGATCTCTGATTTTTTTTTTTTTTACTGATATTAATACTAACTCAGAAGTCCACGGCTAGTAATTAAAGTAAAATTTCTAGTCCTTATTTTTTAACATTTCTAAAACCGAGGAAATGATCGCTTAAAAAAGTAAAAATGTTTAAAAATTTCAACACATGAAAAGATTTTCCCGAAAACTGAAATACTGTTTTTAAAACTAATTTTTAAGACAATCCCGTTTGTGTTGTGTTGGAATCTTTGTAAAACTTCTTTTTTTTCTTCAGTGATGATACGTTGGCGATTTAGCTTTATAGAAATATACGAATTTGTGAATTAAAAAATTTTTATGAGTAAAATTTAATCATGAGAATATCGGGTGGTTATTACAAAAAGTATAACATTTTCACAGATTTTTTTAATAAAAAACCTATTTATTATTAAAAAAAAAAAGAAGTAAATAATTAATGAATATATTCTGAAATTTTCATTTAAATTTAATAATTTCCTGATTCCCTTCCCGCTTCCATTTTTTCTTCGAGGTTTTGTGGCACCCAGGTTAGGAAACATTTAAATCGACATGTAGTAAAGAGGTGGGCCCCATATGAAAATTTTAGGGGTTGGGACCGAGACACGCTAGCTCTGTCCCTGTATGTTACAATATATAAAAAATTTCCATCAATGGCCAACAAATAATATATGGGTCGTTGTTGCACACACACACACACACAGATATATATATATATATATATATATATATATATATATATATATATATATATATATATATATATAGATAGATAGATAGATAGATAGAATAGATAGATAGATAAAAGTGAACATTGAAGTCAAAATCAGAGGCGACAGTTTTTTTCATGCTAGACGCAATCGTCATGCCGCCTGTCGATTGCGTCTGGCATGAAACAGCCTGTCACTTCTGAGTGTTGACTTCAATGTTCACTTTTATATTTATATTTACATACGCTCTATCTCTGATCCCGTAAATATAGCACACCTTGAAATTATATTTCTTCATATATATATATATATATATATATATATATATATATATATGACGTCACACATTATGAAAACAATTATTTTCAGACGTTTTTATGTTTATACATTCTTTTTAGAGATACAAATATTTAAGTAAATGCTCTGTTTATAATAAACAGTATTAAACAACATTTACCGGCCTGAATGTCCGAGAAATTTTCACAGAAAATATTCGTCCTCCGACATATCTCTAAAAAGAATGTATAAACATAGAAACGTCTTAATATACAGTGGGTAGCAAAAGTATTTAACACATTGGTTTTTCTTACATATCTCAAAAAATAACAGATCAACTTCAACGAAACTTATAGGAAATATTTAAACGAACATTGTCGATCAAAACATAGAAGAAAAATTTAAAAACACTGTTTTGAGAAACATTTATTAACAATACATAAAATAACCCATATGCAAAAGTATTTAACACACTTTACTAATATTTAGTACAGTAGCCTCTGTTCTGCTTCACAGCCTCAAGTCGTTTCCCGTAGTCTTCAACTAGTTTCTTGCAGGTACTTGTTGATATTTTGATCCATTCTTCTTCACAAATTTTCTTCAATTTGTTCAAATTTGATGGATTTCTTTTATGAACTCGTAACTTCAATAGTTTCCACAAATTTTCTATTGGATTTAAATCCGGTGACTGGCTTGGCCATTCCAGGACATTAATGTCATTATTATTAAACCAATTCTTAGTTGTTTTAGCAGTATGCTTCAGGTCATTGTCTTGCTGAAATACAAAATCACGACCATGTCCCAAAGATGTGGCACTGTTCAAGAGTTGAGTTGACAAAATTTGAGTGTATTTTGCAGCATTCATTGTTCCTTCGATGATTTTCATTTTTCCTACTCCATTAGAGGAAAAACAACCCGACATCATAATATTTCTACCCCCATGTTTGACTGTAGGGATGGTATTTGCTGGCTAGAATTCCACTCCTTTTTTCCTCCATACATGAGTGCGCATGTTTCGTCCGTGAAGCTCAATTTTCGTTTCGTCTGACCAAATTACTTTCTCCCAGAAATCATTAGATTCAATTTCATATTTCTTTACAAAATTCAAACGGGCTTGTAAATGTCAGCGTTTCAGTAATGGAGTCTTTCTCGGTGATCTTGAAGTGAGACCTGCACGATTCAGTGATCTTTTAATTGTATCTTTACTAACTTCAATTCCGGCATTTTTCAAATCATTCTGCATTTCTCGACGAGTTGAAAATGGATTTTTCTTCACAGTACGGGAAATGTATCGCTCATTAGCCTCATTTAAGATACGGGGACGACCACTCCTTTGAATGTTTTCAACAGTATCGAATTTTTTCCATTTCCGAACAACAGCACCAACAGTACTCACAAGCAAATTCAAATCTTGAGTGATCTTTCTATATCCTTTACCCTCTTTGTGATTCTTTATGATCTTCTTGCGTATATCGTTCGACAGTTCTTTTGTTTTCACCATTTTCTTGCAGTAGTGGCAACAGAATAGCTGCAGTGTCTCAGAGCTATTATCTAATAGCCAGTTGAGTGTCGTGCAGTGCTGTCATTAATCGAGATATCACATCATATCAATATGGGTAGGAATCATGACGACACGTCTCTTCTAGCATAATATTTGCATTGGTGTTAAATACTTTTGCATATGGGTTATTTTATTTATTGTTAATAAATGTTTCTCAAAACAGTGGTTTTAAATTTTCCTTCTATGTTTTGATCGACAATGTTCGTTTAAATATTTCCTATAAGTTTCGTTGAAATTGATCTGTTATTTTTGAGATATGTAAAAAAATCAAATGTGTTAAATACTTTTACCCACTGTATATATATATATATATATATATATATATATATATATATATATATATATATATATATATATATATATATATATATGAATAAGGTGTTGATTATCGGAAAAAAGTCGTGGATAAACTGTTCAATGTACATATTTTGTGTTGTTTTGTTCAAGTATTTTCGGCCATCACAGTCATTTTCAAGAACCGATGTGGTGTCTGTGTTGTAATTACAATTTCTTTGAGATATAGATATATATTGTTGTGGTAGGTGGTGGAGATTATCTTATGAAAACTTCTGTTCCCACCATATTGGTAAGTTTTAAATATAGACAAAATAATTTTTATATAACACAATATACATATATACAGAATGACAGAGTGATAGATTCAAATGTTCTGGTGCATATGAGAGAGAGAGAGAGAGAGAGTTCGGGAAAATATAGATATATATCTATGTATTCAAATGTAGCAAACGATTGCGTAAAAAATTTAGGTGAAAGAAAGTACCGTACATATTCGCCCTAATTTGAAGCTGATTTTAAGGAGGTCGCATTATACACGAGGTTATATATGTAAAAATTAGTGCATGTGTTGCTGGACTTGCCTACTTTGCCTAAAATATATATTCTATTTACTGTAGTCACACAAGCTTCAAAATTAAGTCTTCAAAAGTCGTAAGTTACACGAGTAACACGCGAGTTATACGGTATGTATTTTTCGTGTCAACGCAGAGTTGTGCGAAAATCGAAGGCCGCCAGTGAATGTGGTAGAGTGTGGTAGGTATTGAATGCAGAATCGCGCGGCTTGTGCATGTATGGTATTTTAGTTCTGAGTATGTCACGATGACAGCACCATAGGAGAATTAATAAAATTAATGAATGTATTCTGATTCAGGATGATTTTTCCATCTCGTTATATAATTAACTAGAGATCTACTTCGAAATCGCTGCGTCGTTTCTCATTGGTTTACGATAATTGACATTATATCATGGTGGGGAACAACTTTTCTTCTGATTCTCTCCCTAGACAATGATGTCCATATCCTGGTTGGGACGGATTCTGATAGGCTGGTCGAAATGGCCCAGTCTTATCATTCATTTATTTATGTTTTCTTATTTTTCTATAACTATATTGTCAATTAATTGATAAATGTTCAAGCAACTTATCTCTTGTCCGACGCCAAAGTTTCGCGTAATGTCTCACATCACTATCAGAGACTCCGTAAATCAGAGGCGAATGTGAGATTAGAACAAGTACACAAACAAACACACACACACACACACACACACACACATATATATATATATATATATATATATATATATATATATATATATGCGGTATTTAGTGGAAAGTACTCAATATTTGTGATAGAGCTAACATATCAGTTGTATGGAGTGGATATTAATATGGATATTAGTTTGTATATATATATATATATATATATATATATATATATATACAAACTCATATATATATAGTTGTATATATATTTTGTAACTCTGGGTTTCACGCTTTTGCGATCATCAGACAAACTGGTTTATTTTTTAAAAAATAACGTAAGATAAATCCATAAAATAAAAAATAAATTTCTTTTTAAAAAAATAAAACCAGTTTTTTCTGATGATCGCAAAAGGAAACCCAGAGTTATAAAAATAATATCCATATAAAGTATATATATATATATATATATATATATATATATATATATATATATATATATATATATATATATGTGTGTGTTTTTTTTTTTTGATACACCTATTTGAGTTCTTTCAATCGTGAAATTAACTAACAATCGGCGTAGACTGAGAATGCCTGCTAAGAAAGACTGTACTTTCGGCAGGATCAATAACACCTGTTAAAATACGTAAACATTACTAGAATTTAACGTATTTTAAGTGTAGCAGAATTTTTGTTAAGTAAGTGATAAATAAATAACCAGATCAGCAATACTCAAATTGATTAATAAATATGTAAGCAACTTATCTCGTGACCGAAGTTCATGTTTTCATATTGTTTTGTTCAACTACTCTCGACCTTCGCAGTCAATATCAAGAACCAAATTGGTGTCTGTGTGGTAGTTAGAATTCCTTTGTCTACATCCTGGTATTTTTTTGTGAAGCTGGAAGTTTTGAATAGTCTAACGTGAAGTTTGTGTTTGAAATGAGAGGGCAAGCTCCTTCATGTTCTTTTCGTGGTGTTAACCAATTCAGGGATGTAATATTCAAATCTTAGATGTGTTGAACTCTTGTATATCAGTTATGTAATAAATATATTTGGTACTCTGTCATTTTTATAATCCAAGATACTTGCATTTAAAATGTCTCCCATCATTATTGGATACCCTGAATATGAAAGTATTGACTGCGTCAATTTGGCAATATCTGGAGATTTTTCTGCATCAAAGAATGAATTCTCATTGATGTTGCCTGATATCTGACTGGAACGACTGCGATCTGTCTACAGATGGTTTGAAAATAGCAAAATTTTATATAATATGTTGAATTATTGTATATCAGTTGTATAATAAATATATTTGGTACTCTATGTCATTTTTACAATCCAAGATACATTATGGCAACAATATATATATAATGTATTAAATTATTGTTGGACTTTGTCCATGTCATAATATGTGACGCCATTTGTTTATATTTGGATACGCTTTGAGCAGATATGAATGTACGTGAGAGATTCATGGAAGATTGTTTAAAAGAAGTAAAATCGACCTTGCTACCCGAACAATCGTCTGTGGCTCAATCGGTTAAGGCACGTCAGGCTATATGACGGTTCCGTATAGAATACACGTTCGATTCCTGTCGGAGGACGAATATTTTATATGAAAATTTTTCTCGGACATTCAGGCCGGTAAATAAATGTTATTGTTATATACAACGTACAATCGGCCGTTGTACGCTCCGGTCTTCTTCAGGTAGTTGAAATGAAGAATGCTGAGGCGTACAACGGCCGAAACGTTGTAATAAATATGGCCACAAAGATGAGGACAGTAGTTCGAATAATGTAGATAGTGTACATAATACCCCATCTCAGAAATATAGACAGATAGTTTAGATTTAAGTTTTTTTTATCTGTCTATATTTCTGAGGTGAGATATTATGTATTATCTGAAAGTTGGTTAGATCCAGTGACAGGACCCAAAGAGTGTGAGTTCAATACCCGGTTAAGGCAGTGGAGAACTTTCAGAGGGAAAATTAACAGGAGATAACTGATAACTGACATCCATTAAACATGGCATGTGGAACTAGAACAGTCTATCCCAGTGAGCGAAATAAAGGGTTCAGTTCGACATTCCAACCACCTGAAAAAGGCCGGAGTGTACAACGGCCAAAACGTTGTAATAAATATGGCGACAAAAATGAGGACAATAGTCCGAATAATGTAAATATTGTTTTTTTTGTATAAACTTTTCATTATTTAATTCAGTAATGAGCAACTAACAAAACGCATCATCCATATGAATCGAGCGCACAGCAGAATCAGGCCAGATATAGGACAAGGACAGTGCGATTTTGTTAAGGAACAAGGAACGCGATTACTCATACTCAAATGTTATCAGAAAGAGCAATACAAATGCAGAAGTACGCACAACTGTGTTTTATCGACTACCCAAAGGCATTCAACTAAGTATATCACAAAGATCTGTTAGAGCTGCTCAGCAACCATCGGGAAAGACATTAGAATAATTAAAATCCTCTACTGGCAGCAAACCACCTATATAAAGATAAAAAAAAATGAGTTCAGCAGATATACAAAAACTAGAAAGGGACGTAAGGCAAGGACGTGTCTTCTCACCGGACTTATTCAACCTATAAAGCGAAGCAATTCTGAGAGAACTGGAAATACTTTCAAGATTCATTATTAGCGGCTACAATCTTAACAAGATACGCAGATGACACAATGCTAATAGCAGACACGGAAAGGAAACTACAAAAGCTCCTACAGAAGGTAGCGAAGGAGAGCGAGAAGAAGGGACTAAGCATAAATTACAAGAAGACAAAATGCATGGTCATCAGCAAAAAAAAAAAAAAAAATGACCCCGAAATGCGATTTTACACTAAAATTAATCAGGTGCAGAAATTTAAATATCTGGAAAGTGTTCTGAGATATGACGGTAAGTTCAGCGCTGAGATCCGAAGACGTATTGGGATGCCCAAAGACATTCCAAAAGCTAGGCAGAGTATTACGAGACAGGAGGATTTTGTTAGTAACAAAATGGTACTGAACTGCTTCGTAATATCTGTCCTTCTTTACAGCAATGTTGGACGGTCTCCTCAAAGATAAAGAAGAGACTCGAGGCAACAGAGATATGGTTCTACAGAATGATGCTAACGATGGAACATGTGAGCAACGATGAGATTTTATAGAGGATACAAACAAAGAGGAAAAATTATACTTAACACCAGAAAGATGTAGCTGGAATTTCTGGGACACGTAATGAGAAAGGAGGGCTTGGAAAATCTGATACTCACAGGGCAGATAGAAAGAAAGAGGGACAAGGAAAAGCAACGCGTGACATACTCTACGGGCTTAAGCAAGTGGATGGCAGAACAGGGCCCGGAAGAAATGACAAGAAGCCAAAACTTATTACCCGAAGAGACACAGCACATAAAAGAAATAAGTTTTGATGTATCACAAATTATTTGAACATTGGGAAAATACAGTATAAACTAAACAAACAACAATTGTTGGTTGAATTTTTTGATTGTTTAAAAATTTAATTGAAAAGTTTACTTGTGACGCGTTCCGTCCTTCAGGACTTCATTGGACTAAATTTGTTATGTTTGTATGATTACATATGTGCACGAACGAGAGGTGCTGGTATTTTTAGATATTTTTTTATCATTTTTTAGAATTTAATTTTTATATATATATATATATATATATATATATAGCCGATTTCATTTAGAGTATTTTTCTCTTTCTTTCCATCACTTTCGTTACTAAGTATTCCACACTGCGATAAGAGGATATCTGCCAGGAATTGTGAAATGTTGTAAGAGCCAAGGCACAAATGACCTTGCCTTCAAGACACTCTCTAGATATTTACGTCATAGTGAATTGTTTTCTACTTTGATCACAGTAGAATTTTTTATGTCAAAATTGTGGTCAGGCTCATAACGGTGAGAAGACAACGTATTTGACGTATTGATTTGTAAAATGTCCCTTTTACGTTCATATATAATCTTCTATTTAGATTTCTTGCATTTTATTATTAAAGTATTTTTTGACACTTATGGTCTGTCAAGAAACCGTCAAGCACGGTATTTGGCCCTCCAAAAATAGGTTTGCCCACTTCTGATTTAAGTTTATTAAGACGTTTCAGAAAGGAATTCTATCATTTATGTTTAGTGCAAAAGATAGTTTTTAAAAGTTGTTCTCGGATTTTTTTTTTTTTACATCTTCAATGTGGTTACTTAGTATGAATACATCATCAATAGAGCGGGTGTAAAACTTTTTTAAAATCATTTGACCCCATGCAGAGCAATAAAGAGAGAAAGCCACTACGACGCAAGGGGTTACTGAATGTGAAAGACTATGAGAAAAAGAAAAACATTATTAAAGAAGGAGAACAATAAAAGAACGGAAATTAAGAAGACGAATGAAATTGAATTTAAATTTTTGAAGATCAAAGGTGACTGAAAAGCAATAAAACAGAAGAGTTTCACAAGCGGGAGAATAAATTGTTAGCATTAGGACTTATTAATACATCTCGCCATTTCAGCTGTAAAATTATGAGACCTACCTGCCAATCTAGTCTTTCTTCTCTTTTTATGTGTCATGTCGTTTCAGGAAGTAAGCGAATATGGCTCTCCACCCCCCCTTTTATCCCTTGCAGCTCTCAACAAATTCCTTCCCTCTGTTTCCTCCCCCGACCACGTTTTGTCATCCACTTGCTTAAGCACGCCAGGTATGTCACGTGTTGTTTTTACCTTGTCTCTCTTTCCCTCTATTCAACCTGTAAGTGTCAGATTCTCCAAGCCCTTCTTCCTCATTATGTGTCCCAGAAACTTCAGCTGCCTCTTCCTGATATTAAGTATAAGCCTCCGCGTTGTTTGCAACCTCTCTAAGACCTCATCGTTGCTCACACGCTCCGCCCATGTTATCCTTAGCACTCTTCTGTAGAACCACATCTCTGTTGCCTCGAGTCTCTTTTTCATCTTTCAGGAAATCGTCCAACATTCGCTGCCTTAAAGAAGGGGAGCTAATCTAGTACTACGCCTAAATTATTAAAGTCGTGGTACCAAAGAGGAAAATTTGCCAGGACAGTTATCATGAAAATAATAATAGAAAAGGAACAGAGAAGCTATATTAGAGTAGTGGGAAAGTTACTGAAGCCGAGATGCAAGGTCAGGGCTGATAATATTGCAGATACTTTTTGGGATTGTATCAAGAATCTCTAAATAAATTGCGGAGGCACCAAATCAGTTGCGACGGCAATGTGTAAGATAGATTCTGTCTAGAAAAATTGTCTAGAACAACATTGTGAACCAATAGCCATTGATTCAATTGATTCACTATAGGCTTTCCACTTCATCTTAGCAGAAAACACTAGCCAGAGAAAGTTGCTCATTTCGTACACGCATTTATGATCCATACAAATCAAATAAGCAATACAATTTAAACTCCTGCAGATGTTGTCGATATTCCCTACATTCTGATACATGAATTCACTTTCCGTTGTCTCGTCACTGACATGTCACGAGATGGTTGATGGAAGCGTGCGTTGTGTGAGCAGATAACTGCTTTAACACTTAGTATCGACAGTAAAAAATAAAAAGCTGTTACATACAATGCCAACCTTGGCCTGAACCCATTGTACTTTAATGAAACTTATTTGTATATTCTACCCAAATGTTAAAATAATATCTGCACACACGTTCATATACAGACATAGAGAACTAGTCGAATTTGCGCAAATATATTGATTAGAGGATCAATTTATTGATTGATTGCCAGGTAACGTAAAAAAGATGATGTAGAATATTGAGAAGATTTCAATACTATGCCATGGAATGAAAGATAAGCCCCCCCCACACACACACACATATATATATATATATATATATATATATATATGTATGTATTTTCAATGCATATGTGTGTGCGTGTGTGACGTGAGTGCATATGTGAGCTGAAACATCATTACTAGTCCCCACTTCATAGAACGTTATTATGCATTTTTTTTATATGTGTGTGTGTATGTCAGTGTGCGTGTGTGTGTATGTCAGTGTGTGTGTGTGCGTGTGTCAGTGTGTGCGTGTATTTAATTCACCCTAAGCAAGACGATAATGGAACTAAGACACAATGGGCAACTGCGAGTGAAAGAGAATGAAAAGACTTTAGAAGGAACCGGAAACACAATCCAAACAAGAAACAATGGGATAAAACAGCTTTTAAAAAAAAAAAAAAAAAAAAAAAAACGGGGAGTTGAATGAACCGGACGATAGACGAACCTATCTACTCCTGTTGGGTAAAAAATGAATAAATTAATATTGAAAAAAGATCAGAGTTTAGGCGAAAACGTTAGAAGTAAAAAGTTTAAGTATAGAATTTGTAAGGAACCTGAAATCCACTCCTAAGCATCAAACATGCGATATATATATATGTATATGTTTTATAAATGTATATCTAAGAACAGAAGAGTATTATATAATTATATATATATATATATATATATATATATATATATATATATATATATATATATATATATATATATATATATATATATATATATATATATATATATATATATATATATATATATATATATATATATATATATATATATATATATATATATATATATATATATATATATATATATATATATATATATATATATATATATATATATATATATATATATATATATATATATATATATATATATATATATATAGAGAGAGAGAGAGAGGCACGGTGGAGTAATGGATAGTGGTTTGATTGAGGAATCGCAGAGGCGAGTTCGAATTCCAGTCGAATCCATTACCCTTGGGAAAGGTATGAATCCTCTTCCTCTATTCCAGCTATGGGTAAATAGCAGGACAGATGGTTCTATAGCCTTTGATGGCAACTGGTCCAGGAGAAGGACAACTTGAATTCAAACCTGCGGAGGGTCGTTTGGGAACCTAGGTATCTGGTGCACCAGGTCTCTGTATTAGTCCCTTCAAAAAGTATGGATAGTCCTGCACGAAGCCTTCACCACTAGAATCAAACTGTCGGTTTCCTGGAGGCTGATCTGCTTGACCCTCATACGTCGAATCTCGACGGGAGAGTCGATTATATATGTATATCTAAGAAGAGTAATATATATATATATATATATATATATATATATAACAACATTGGTTAAAGCACTCAGTCAGACCTGATCCTTAAATCAAAGTTGGGGGAAGTAGCGAGAATTATCAAATGTTCAGCCAAGAATTTATTTTATACTTTTTAGATTTTAATATTGGGTTTTATGTTACATTGCCCGATACCGTTTGCTGTTTTTATGCAGGATACATCAGGTCGATTCAAATTAATTTAATTAAAGGAATCTTAATCTAAATAATATCGTAATACTTAAGCATTCGTTTTTTAGGCCGAAGTCTGATAGCCAGTGGAGACATTGAGTTGACGTGAACGCAACAGGGAAATATAGAAGGAGGAAGGCTTCCGGAAGAAGAGGGTTAGAACGAAAAGGCGAGGTAGTGGTGAATTTAGTAGCCTGATTTCGTTTAGATAGAGTTTGATACCCAAAAACGATTGCAATAATGTCGTTTTTTTTACGTATTTTTTAACGTCAAAAAACGACATTATTACGTCATTATTTTTGCACCAACCTAATATTTCCTATTTTTTGGAACTATGTAAATTGATTTATACAGTGCGTTGATTTTTATGAAGTAGTCCCTAGTACAAATAATAATTAAAAATCACGATAATAAATCTCAAAGAAAATACTGTCCTCCGACAGAATTCGAACCTGTATCTTACACGGAACCGCCTTATAGCCTGACGTTCTATACCATTTAGCTACAGAGGAAACGTCTGGTTAGCTAGCTTGAATTACTATTTTTTGAACTACAATCTTCCCATGATTTCTCTCGAACGCTCATATCTGCTCAAAGCTCATCTTAACGTAAACAAATGACATAATATATGATGAAATAGACTAAGTCCGACAATTACCTTAATATATTTCATTATATATATATATATATATATTGAAAGAATAAACTTTATAAACAAAACTGTTCCATATTTATATCAGCTTCCGATAAAAACAAAAGGAAGGAAGAAGTGAAAGAAAGAAAATAATCCAAAACCTATCCACAGAATTAATCTCCTAATGATTGTATGAGCTAATAAACATCATTTATTTTTTACGTGTCTTTAATATAATGCCAGATTTTATAATTTATTCATCACAGCACGTCACAACCTTCGAGGTTATTTTCTCAATCGCTTTCGGGTAACGGTCGGGAATTTGAATTCATTCTGGTGCCGTCTGTCTCATAACAGGGGAAGTGACTCGAACAAAATGTTCAGTTCAGCATAATTAGAATTTTATTTTTAAGAAATTTAAATCCATAAACTTATCGAGCTATTTAGAAGATTAAAAAGATGAAAGCACTCCAACGAATATTTAACAACCAGTTTTTCCAATAGAAATGCGTATGGTGTTATTTAAACCAAAACCATTTCATGATCGTCGGTTTAAATCGATGCCTTCGTGAAAATTGCAAGAAATTCTCTACCAGTCTGTTCCCATGCGACAGGCTGCACTAATAAAGAATCATGTCTAATCTGACCAATGAGGAGGGATGATTCTTAGCTTTTCTCAAGTGAATAGTCTCGGCAAGAATTTGAACTTGGTTCCGTGCTGAAAATATTCAAGCCAATTCCATAGAGATAGGGACGTGCGGCTGGTTTTTCGATACATACGCCACCGCCTGAAACGTAAAAACCAAGGTTGCGCTAATGCAATAGGTGTGCAGATGGTGTAATGGATGGCGGCTCGGAATAAAAACAAATCGGAGAACCGAGTTCGAATTACACTCTCGTTCGCCACGTTCACTTAAGCGCAAATACTCTTGCTAAAGGTATGGATTTATCTCCTCCCCCAGCTATGGGTTAAATGTTAGGAATAGAATTAGGAAAAAATATTGCTATTTAAAAAAAAATGATAATGCAATGCGAAAAGGAAAAGGATTATTATTCTGACAATCCAAAATATGTTTCAGCTTTAAATAATCCACAAAGGGTTGATAAACCGTAAACAAACAAAATAATCAATCTGTTAAAAATTAGAAGAGGCATCATGCTATGTCCTTTATGGTGTTTATTGTCGAGGCCGTGTAGATCGATCTTCGGGTATGTGTGACAGGTATTATTGTGTTACAGGCTACCAGCATCACTTTAGAGAGTCATTCGACCATCACAATGAAAAACGACGGAAAGTTTGCTTGATGCTGGCGGTCGTAGCCGTATTATTATTATAATTATTATTATTATTATTATTATTATTAAATTTTCTCTCACTAGAAAGCCCAAGAGCGGCTCAATATAGGAGGTTACAGATTGAAGTCGTTGCGTGGACGGAATAGGAGGAATTAAGTGCTGATTATGAGGATATGTAGGATAGATAACTGTTGACTAGATTTGGAGTGATTAAGATTGTAGCAATATGAAAGCATCCTCTCGGGAGTCTTTTCCACAAAGTTCTCGAGAAGAATCTGTCATCCAAATGGGATACGAAAGGAATGAGGATGATTCGACTGTGTGGAAGTACCATGTCGTGTCTTAACTATAATGTCCTATTTTTTCCTGTGTTCGAGCCCAAATAACATGCAGGATTTTAAAAGCCAACTTCCAAGGTAAAAGCAGACTCCCCGCCCAAACTACATACGCACTTGGATGATTGAAATCAATAAATGGCCGTCCTCGTCCATGTTCCCCAAGAGCCACATGGCAACATAAATTTGATTATTTGATAACAGACAGAAATAAAACAGACCGCAGGTAGAAGTGTTCATGCCTTTTGTCTTTTAGCATTTGAGGTAAGTAAACACAAGAAATCAAAGACGGAATTCAAACTCTGACGATGGTTTGGTGTCCAGGCGCGCGAATAGTCAGCTGGGAGTGATAAGTTGTCTGTCGAGGGCAGTGGTTCTCAAATTTATTTTACCCATGGACTACTTTTACTCTTAATCTTTTTTGGTGGACCCCGCCCCATATAAACATTCAATGAAAAAAATCTTATTCTATTTTCTACTAATAGATATGTTTGGGAATTGTATTATAAAAATAGTAAATGTATACGTTTCATTTTGAAGTAAAATTAATTTAATGAAAATAAACTTGTATTTAACAACTAAATTCTATGGAACACTTATGTACACTACACAGCCTTCTCATTTTTTATTCAACTTTTACAATCAAAACATGCGTAAAAGGGACTCTTACATCTCTGGATCTTGTTTTCTGCCAAATTTAGAGTTGTTTTTCAATTTTTAGTATTTTAATATGCGGTAATCTATTACCGCAGAAATTCCAATTGTCAGTTGTAACAACCGTTTTGAAACGAAATTGCTCTATAAACCACTAAAATATTACTGTGGACCACCAATTTGCTATTTATTTTGTGTGGACCCCAGTAATGTTACATATAGACCCAGGTTGAGAAACTTTGATCTATGGAAACATAACTCTGAATTTAAAATCGTAAACAGAGATGAAACTTGTCAGCTATAGTCATACTCGCCAACAGCCACATTCTATCTCAGTTTGTTCACATGTCTTTACAATCTCTTCTTGTCATTCTCGTTCCTTCGATCTGTTACAATCTTTCTTTTTCTTTCATTCTGTCCTTTTGCCTTCTTGCCTTCCAGTATGTCTCCCTTTTTCTTTTTCTTTTCTGTCCTTCCATCGCTTTCTCTTCAGACTGTTCCTAGCTTTCTCGCTCTCTTCAACACTTTCTCTCTTTCTCTTCAGACTATTCCTAGCTTTCTCGCTCTCTTCAACACTTTCTCTCTTTCTCTTCAGACTGTTCCTTCCTGCGTTTAACTTCTCCTTATATTGTTCCACTCTTTCGATTTTCTTTAATCTCCTTTGAATTTTCGGAGTGCTCTTAACTTCCTCATTCTTTTCAATCTCTTTCTATCTTTCTCTTCAATCTCTTCCTATCTTTCTCTTCCTCTTCAACCTGTTTTCCTTTCATCCAGCTTCTTCCTTGACTATGGAGAGATTTTTTTCAAGCTTAAAATGCCGGCGTCTATGCGACAATTTATGGCATTTTAGCGTAAAACTGATTTTCTTTTTCATCACTGGAAGCATTCGCAATGTAGCTCGAGAAACAACTGGAACATCTATAAAATCCAAATAAAAGCCGAAAAGCATTAGAAATGTTCTTTACTAAATTCAAACAGAAGGAAAAAAATACTTCGAATCGAATGCGTTAGTGATAAAAGCGATGTCTGATTTATCAATTGAAATTTACTTCATTGACACTTAAACAGCCTGTTTCTTTTTAAAGCTTTTTCTAATTTAAAATTCAATTATAGTGCCGGTCAAAAATGATGCTATTACTTACATATGCATCTGGATTTCTAAGATTAGTGTAGTATCTGTGGGCTCTGCAGAGGATCAACGTGCCATTTCTTGGCATTTTTATCTAAGTACAGGGTTTAATACCTGCGTACTCTGTGAAGACTGTAGGCAGGTACATAATTCAAAATATTCCAAATCTTTTGTGAAACGAGGCCATATATATTCAACTTGTCAATTGTTCCCAATATAATTCGCACGGCTGGTTTCATTCTTCTCCCCTTCCGGTCCGCCATTTTCGTTCCGTCCGTGTGGATCGTTTTTCTTTTTCTTCTTCTTCTTCTTCTTCTTCTTCTTCTTCTTCTTCTTATTATTATTATTATTATTATTCCGTTTTCCATTCTTCTTATTTTTCTTCTTCTTCTTCTTCTTCTTATTATTATTATTATTATTATTATTATTATTATTATTATTATTCCGTTTTCCATTCTTCTTATTTTTTTTTCTTCTTCTTCTTCTTCTTGTTATTATTATTCTTCGTTTTTCCTTCTTCTTTTTTTTTCTTCTTGTTCTTCTTCTTCTTCTTCTTCTTCTTCTTCTTCTTCTTCTTCTTATTCCGTTTTCCATTCTTCTTATTTTTCTTCTTCTTCTTCTTCTTCTTCTTCTTCTTCTTCTTCTTCTTATTATTATTATTATTATTATTCCGTTTTCCATTCTTCTTATTTTTCTTCTTCTTCTTTTCTTCTTCTTCTTCTTCTTCTTCTTATTATTATTATTATTATTATTATTATTCCGTTTTCCATTCTTCTTCTTCTTCTTCTTCTTCTTCTTCATATTATTATTATTATTATTCCGTTTTCCATTCACTCACTCATTAGGTAATCGATAGAACGACAGACATATTTGTTTAATAAATAATTGTAACGAATTTCTCTAGCAAAATAATTTCCAAATAATTTCTATATATGATTTTAATATTTTCCGTGTCACGTTATAAGGTAAATATTAGAGTGAATCAAAGTTTTAAGGTTTTTGTTTAATGAATAAATGCAACACATTTCACTTCCTCTTCTATTTGACATGTCTCTTCTCGACGTTGCCGATCATGACTGTCCACAATTTTCTTATCCTTTGTAATTCTTAATAATTTTTGTCTTTTTGCTATCTCTCTTAAAACCTGATCTGCCACCCACTTGATCACACCTGATAGGTAGGGTTATGCGTCGTTTTCCTCTGCCCGTCTTACCATTAATCTGTTCTATGAGTATCAAATTTTCCAAACCTTCTTTCCTTATTATTCAACTGTCTCTTCCTGAGTTTTTAATATATGCGTCCTTTTTGTTTCCATTTTCTCTAAAAACGTCCTTCTTGCGTCCATTTTCGGTCCATAGGATTCTCAGCACCCTTTTCTTGCTTCAACTCTCCTCTTCATTTGTGAGGAGATCAGCCAGTATTCACTGCCATATAGGCGAACTGATATCAAGTAACAGTTCAGTACTCTTTTCTTTGTTTCTCTCGAAAAAGTTTCCTGTTTCTTAATACTCAGCTTAGCTTTTGAAAGGCATAATTCGCTATCTCAATGCGCCTTCGAATTTCTGTGTCTCACTTTCGGTCTTCTGTTAAAACACTTCCCAGATATTTAAACTGTTGTACTTGCTTGATTTTGGTATCTCCAATTTGTAATTTGTATGTTGGGCTGCTGCTTTTTAATGCCGAACTTCTTGCAATTAATTTTATCCCGTTTCTTTTCGCTTTCCTTCACTATCTTCTGTAGAGGTTGTTGTTTCCTTTAAGTGTAGGCAGAAATACTTTGTAATGGCAAGGGGTTAAATGTTAGAGTTTAAGTATATGTACCGCCCCTTGATTATAATTTCAAATTACCGGCCCCTGACGATAATTACATGTGGCATGTAATTTGAATGAATCACTCCCTTTCTCGGTCACTTTTCTCTTACACTTCATCGTTGCTCACATTTTCAGTCCATGATATTCTCAGCATCCTTCTGTAGAACTACATTTCTGTTGCTTCAAGTCTCTTCTTTCTCTGTGAGGAGATTGTCAATTATTTACTGCCATATAGGAGGACCGATATTACGTAAGAGTTCAGTATTTTTTTAATTTTTTTTCTAACGAATGTTTCTGTTTCTTTATACTCAGCTTAGCTTTTGAAAGGCATTATTCGCTATCTCAGTGCGCCTTCGGATTTCTGTGTCTCACTTTCGGTCCTCTGTTAAAAGAATTCCCAGATATTTCAACTGTTGTACTTGATTGATTTTGGTATCTTCAATTTGTAATTTGCATGTTGGGCTGCTGCTTTTGCATTCCGCCTTCTTGCAATTAATTTTATTCCATTTCTTTTCGCTTTCCTTCACTACCTTCCGTAGGGGGTTGTTGTCGTCTCCTTTAAGTGTAGGCAGAAATACTTTGTAATGGGAAAGGGTTAAATGTTAGAGTTTAAGTATATATACTGTTGTACCGCCTCTTTATTATAATCACATGCAATGAGATTTCGAATTACCGCCCCCTGACGATAATTACAGGTGGCATGTAATTTGAAAGAATCACTCCCTTTCTCGGTCACTTTTCTCTTACACTTCATCGTTGCTCACATTTTCGGTCCATGATATTCCCAGCATCCTTCTGTAGAACTACATTTCTGTTGCTTCAAATTTATTCTTTCTCTGTAAGGAGATTGTCAATTATTTACTGCCATATAGGAGGGCTGATATTACGTAAGAGTCCAGTACGTTTTGCTTCTTTTTTTTTTCTAACGAATTTTTCTGTTTCTTAATACTCTGCTTAGCTTTTGGAATGCATTTTTGGTTGTCCTAATGCACCTTTGGATTTCAGTTTATCACAAACGTGACATATTTAATGGATGTCAGTTATCGGTTATCTTCTGTTAATTCCCCTCGCCAAGTTCTCCACCGCCTTAACCAGGTACTGAACACACTCTTTATCCACTGTGCCATGTGTCCTCAAGGACACATGGCACAGTGGATCCAAAGACTGTGAGTTCAATAACCGGTTAAGACGGTGGAGAACTTGAAGAGGAGAATTAACGGGAGATAACTTATAACTGACATCCGTTAGACATGGCAGATGGAACTAGAACAGTCTACCCTAGTGAGCGAAATAAAGGTTTCAGTTCGACATTCCAACCACCGAAGCGTACAACAGCCGAAACGTAATAAATATGGCGGCAAAGATGTGGACACTAGTCCGAATTATGTAAATAATGTACATAATACCTCATCTTAGAAATATAGACAGATACTAAAAACTTTCTGTTGAGTATCTCTCTTTTCTTTCTTTATCATGTACGCTGCAGAATTCTATACAGTGATTGCTGTGTCATTCTGTATGTTAGCGGCGGGAAGTTTTGACGTATTCGTTTAATAAATGCTTGTCATAATTCCCTGGACGCAACGACAGGTATTTTAATGCGTATCTCTGAATTCTTGAGCGTGGACTTAAAATGGCCGTTCTAATCATTTGTTATATTTGATCAATGAATGGCCAGACCAAGTAGTCGGCCATCGATGATGAAAGTAAAACAAAACGCTGATGACGTCTAATCCCAGTTTGCCATTTTGTACGGCGGGATTGGCCGTTGCTATTTTAAAGGGTGACACTAACTATAATTAGTTTCGGTTATCTTGTCTGCCGCTTGTGGCAGTGCTAGAACAACAACAAAAAAAAAAAGGCTCATAAAATGAATGAAGAGAAATTAACAATTCACACTTTTATTGGATGAAATAATAATTGGTGTTTTGTCGGTTTTTTTTTATGAAGGCATTGAAAAAAATGAAATCCTATAGCAATTAGTAGACAAACACACGCACACACACACACATATATATATATATATATATATATATATATATATATATATATATATATATATATATATAGACAGAGAGAGAGAGAGAGAGATAGATATATAGACAACATACAAACAAACACACACACACACACACACACACACATATATATATATATATATATATATATATATATATATATATATATATATATATATATATGGACGCGTTGCCAAGTAGTTCGAATCTCACCATGACCGATTTGCCAGGAAGGAGATTCCTGATCTTATCGGTCTGGTGCCTGAAAACCATACCACAGGTTGACCCAACCCTTGTGAAATTGGGTAGACGGAACACTTGGGGCCGTCAATAGCTGTGCCAGCACGAAGTCACACGTCATTGTGATCGAGGGTTTCAGCGTGCTTGTGTTGTTCAGATTGTTGAGCATTTTAGGTAATACGCTCTCTCCCAGAAACTGTAACTAAGGTCTGTTACAGTATAAACCACACGTTGTTTCTGTGGGAGTTGAAGAATCACAAATATGCTTGAGCGAGAGTCTTTAATAGGGATTGACTAACCGCCCTAATAGCGGATATACTCGAATAAAAGTGGACAGCTATATATATATATATATATATATATATGAAGAAATATAGTCTTAAGATGTGCTATATTTATGGGATAAAGAGCTCAATATCAGAGATAGAGCGTGTGTAAATATAAAAGGGAACATAGAAGTCAAGACTTAGAGGCGACAGTCTGTTTCACACTAGACGCAATCCTCAGGCCACGAGTGCCTGAGGATTACATCAAGCATGAAACAGACTGTCGCCTCCAAGTATTGACTTTATATTCACTTATATATATATATATATATATATATATAGAGAGAGAGAGAGAGAGAGAAAGAGAGAAAGAGAGAGAAAGAGAGAGAATAGATATATATGAGCAGATAGATAGATAGATAGATAGATAGATAGATAGATAGATAGATTTTAGGCCAGTGTAGCTCGTGTGATATTGTTCTTTGCACCCCCGTTTGATTGTTTTTTTGTTGTTGTTTTTTTTTGTTTTGTTTTGTTTTTTGTTAATTCTTTTAATCATTTCTCCTATAATGCTACTAGGACGCTAGGATTACTGGGAGGGAAATAGAATGAGAAGATTTAGATGGAGAGAATGGACAATAAAGTACCAATGTTCAGGAATAAAAGGCAGAAGATTGCAATTGACTCTGCATTTAAATTTTTGAAGTTTGTAGTTATCAGGGAAGCAAGAAATCGGAAGGGTGGCAAGTACGAGAAAAGAAACTTTTAGAATAGAAGTTGCAGGGTTGCATCTATAGTTGCAGGGTTGCATTCAACAGTGAAAGGGTGGGAGTTGAGCTACCGTGATTGATCTGTTTTAATGACAGCTACAATCGTGGAGAACCTACCATTCTTCAATTCCAATACCCAACTAAGTGGGTTGATATCAGTTTCTCAAAGTGTAAACCAAATTTTCATCGAGCTCTGAAGTCATAGATCACCGTGGTAAGCGGCTCTCTAAGCTGCTAAAAAGAGATTTGGTCTCGTTAAATTTGGTTCATGTTATTTTAAAATGTAAAAATTAAGGTTTTAAATTATGAATTTGTGATGAAGCTATATATCCTGAAAAATAGTAAATAAAAAACCACTAGAAATTTTAAAGATTATTCTTAACGGCGTGGCCAAAAAAAAAATATTAGCTCCACTCATATTACTACAAATGCAAAGCAAACTACTTTACTATAAAATGTTTTAAAACTCAGAAGTTTTTAATTCGTTAAAACATTTCTAACAGAAATTGTTTCACATTTACAAACCTGCCATTCGTCTATGCGTTGAATACTGTTGCCATATCTAGTTTGGTGTTCATGCTGTACATCTAGAGATTCTTGATAAAATCCAAAGAAAGATCTGTAATATAATCGATCCTCACCTGGCATCTCGACTTCAGTCACTTTCTCACCAATGTGACGTGGCTTCACTCTGTCTTTTCTACAAATATATTTATGGCTACTGCTCTGATCAGCTTTTTTCCAAAATACATTAATTTAACCATGCGACGAGATTGACATATCCAGATCCATTATTTTACTGGTGGAACAGCTAAATGCAACCGCCACTTCTACCCCAACAATTTATTTTCTCGCACTTCCCGATTGTGGAAATTCCTTCCGTTTACTTGCTTCCCTGACAACTACAATCTTCAAAAATTTAAATGCAACGTCAATCGTCATCTTCTATCTTCTTAAACCCCGTTCAACTTTTCTCCTTTCATCAATCCTCCCACAGTATTTTTCTCACTTTCACTCTCTGTAATCCACCTGCATTCCCGCCTTGCTTGGGGTAAAATGATTAAAAAAAATTATCTTGCTCAACCATGAGCCACGCCGACATAAAATACATTGCGATTTGAAATATAAACGGCTGGCCTGGAATGGGATATCTTCTCTGGAGTCAACAATTATCTTTAGATTTTATTTATTTTATTTTATTTTTTCATCTGATCATTTTCCTTTAGTCAGAAAAGCCAACGGGGATGTTGCTAAATACAATTGCAGCCTAACCCATAATTAAAACCCTGAAGCCATATAGATAGAAACATTTAAAAAAATAATCCGTTATTTGTTGATGCAGAAAATAATATTTAATTCCTACCAGGGCAGCCAGAAATTAATTATAGTAAACTTAATTAGTTATTATCATTTCACTGTTCCAGGCTGATCAATATGAGAAGAAATGTAACGTCTCAATAATCCTCAAAGCAAAATTAAGAGATCAATATTCGAGGAAATAAAAACTTGAAATATGCATTCGTTTTCGGAAAATCCGCAATAATTATTCTCTAATTAGAAGCTTGAAAATCATATAAAAAAAGAATTATGTCAAAATCTTTGAAAAGTCTTCGCTATTTACATATTTATATATTTACGGATCACAGACTAGATGAATTATTTGGAGTTGGCACTCAATCTATTAGAATAGAGCGATACGATCACTGAAGTTAAGCAACGTCAAAGCTGGTCGGTGCCGACATCGGTAACCGCTTGGGAATACCAAGTGCTGTAAGCTCGGATGGGCAGGTGGTGTAATGGATAATGGCTCGAAATTGTTAATCGGAGAGCCGAGTTCCATTTCCAGTCCAGTTTATTTTATATTTTAACCTTTTAGCTTATTTTAAGCTTTAGATTATATTGTTACGACACACACACACATACATACATACATATATATATATATATGTGTGTGTGTGTGTGTGTGTGTGTGTGTGTGTGTGTGTGTGTGTGTCAAATATATTAATAATTATATTACATACAAAAAGTAAATTAGTAAAGTTAATGATATAAAATGGCGAAATCCCTTCGCTAACAAAATTTTATCAATGTGACATGAATTAGTAATATCTCAGTTGTTATCCCGAAAATTTGCACGTCGGATCAGTTCTTTTAAATCTAATATGTAGTGCAGTTCAATTTATATTACAATGAATCATTCATACCTGAATTTTACCAAAAACAATAAATAATTTCTATGCTTGAAGATGACTGAATGTACAGTCGAAAGTACCTGCGTACTTAAAAAAAGGCCTTATACAGCTTATAATTAAAAAAAATGATCATAACATTCATCGAGGGATTAGTAGGTTAATGCATCTTTAAAATTTTGTTAGTGAAGAGATTTTATATCATTAACATAAATTTACTTTTTTATATTAATGATTTATTGTAATATATATATATATATATATATATATATATATATATATATATATATATATATATATATATATATGTATGTATATATATATATTGTTGTAGCATACCTACGGGCGATAATGGGTATGTCCCCATTCACATAAATACAGTAGTTGGAGATTCATTATGGAATTCACTTGACTCACTTCTAACAGTTGACTACCTCTTCTGCTCCCCCCTGGTGAATCTTACATTTGTTGATCGTGTCCTAAGTATTATCGTTCACTACCAACTTTCGTGTGATTATTCTATTCAGTAACCTTCTCTGGGTTACAAAATATATATATATTAATCCCCTGAAGATGCTCTCAGATGAGATAGAAAGTACTTGGGTAAATAAAAACAATTCGAAAGAAAATGTTGGTATTTTTCTTACTCAATTTTCTAAATCTACCCAAAAATTAATCCGCGAACTTGAAAGAATCACAACGAAATCTAATCGACATGATATGTCTAAATTATTTAACCGAACCTGTTTGAATGAAAATATGCTGCCTAAATATACACAATATATAGTGATTTTTCTTTCAAACGAATAACTTCCATTTATTCTAATCTCTCTCTGGTAATCATTAGAAAAATACAAATATAGAATAGAATGAGTTTCTATATAATTATTCGTTTATTTTAACAGTGTGGAAAATAAAAAAAAATAATCTTTTTTTCTTCTCGTTTGGAGATTAACTTTTGATTTTTGCCTGAGGTACTTACTAATTTACTAGCGTCTGTCGTCAAGGCTAGCTGTCACTAATTGAAATTTGTATTAAATTTTATTAGATCGAAATGCTATTTTCAAAGCATCGCGTTCACCATCTTTTTCTCAATTTTAAATGTCTATCGTACTGAAACCAATTTTATACAGTTGAATGCTTCGCAGGAAACAGAAAAGCATATTATTCTTATTGGTATTTCACAGTTTAGAAAAGTTCTCTATTATTTTAGGAACTTTTTTCAATATTTTCAAAGGAATTTCTGTAGAAATATAAGCATTATTCCGCGTTGAGCACAGATTGAAAAAGTTTTATTTATTTTGAATAGATGGACTTGGCTGGGGAGCAGGATATATATATATATATATATATATATATATATATATATATATATATATATAGACAAATGTTTGGAGGTACAAAATTTATATATAGTTTTAAAAACAAGGAATGCATTGATATTAATTTTAAAAGTCTCTAGGGCCCTTTCAGCCACCTTCTCATCAGGAGACAATAGTTGGATCAGCGAAAAGAATATTAACGATAATGAAGAGCAAAAAAGAGTGGGGAAACACGCTAAAATAACAAACAAGTATATATACTTGTAACGAGGGGAGGGGAAATAATCGTGTAAATAAATTAGCGAGGGACAGTTAAAATAAAATATCCCCCAACAGATTAAGAGACTTTACAAATTCTTTCTGCCGGCAGAGAGAAGGTTTCCTTAATCCTATGCAGACCGATTCCAAAATCTTCAAATGATTGTTGGAATCGGCTGTATGAATAATTTTAAACCACTCTTTTTTAAACAACTTGGCGCAGGCTATATTCTCAACTAAATGTTGAGCAATAGCCGATTCCATATTCATGGGGGGAAGATAGCATATTCTATCTATCTTACCAATATATATATAACATATATATATATCTATCTTACCAATATATATATACTTATATATATATATAATGGAATATACATACACCTGAGTTCCCCCTCACTGGAATATGATTGGTTGGTGTCCGTCATGAATACAGACAGACATGTACGTACGACAGAGTTTAAGTCTATGACGACGCCCATTGGACTACGCCATTGGATATCCTATTGCTCTACACCTATTACCTGCGACTACGACGATTACCAGTCGATTACTGCTACCGTGTACTACTTGGTTACAGTAGCTAAAACCACTTAGTTACTTCGATCAAACATATCGCTTTCTGGGACATATCAATATATATATATATATATATATATATATATATATATATATATATATTTACATTGTTCGGATTATCATCCTCATCTTTGTTGCCATATTTATCACAACATTTCAGCCGTTGTACACTCCAGCCTTCTTCAGGTGGTGGGTTATTATTGCTTTTCTCTGGTACACCTTTTACTGGTTCCATATTTCACGTGGAACTAGAATAGTCTACCCCAACGAGCGAAATAAAGGTTTCAGTTTGACATTCCAGCCATCTGAAGAAGGATGCGGCGTACAACGGCCGAAACGTTGTGATAAATATGGCAACAATGATGGGGATGACAGTCCGAACAATGTAAATACTGTACATAATACCTCATCTCAGAAATATATATATATATATATATATATATATATATATATATATATATATATATATATATATATATATTGTGTATTTAGGCAGCATCCTTTCATTCATACACGTTTCATTAAATAATATAGACAAGTGTTGTCTATTTATTTTATGTAAATTCTTTTCATAACGTCTAATATGTGTGCGGGCAGGCATGTTGCTTTAAATGTCACACCACAAAATCGCTTTCACGACGCTTGACACTACATTTTAATGAAAACTCTAACATTTTTAGGCATTTAAAACAACATGCCTGCCCGCACACACAATTCCGTAAAATACTTGTCGAAAACACAATTATACTTCAACATGAAAACAATAGACAATAACTAAAAATCCTTGAAGCATTATACATCAAACATTTGAAACCCAACCTAAACAAAATCAATTATGGAATCTCTGCAAATATCCTTAAATGTCTATAATTGGTAACAGAAGCCATTGGTTTATACCAACGGCTTTCCATACTTCATACTTCTCCAATTCACTCTCGCGTGGTCATGTGAGATGCGGTGCGTTTTTCGCTTCTAGCGTCTTATATGCACGTGTTTATCGTTGCTTAGAAATATGCCGCTAGATACAGTTAAAGTACAGGTTAGAATGTTAGGTAACTTTTTTATCCTTCATATTATTTTGGGATAAAGTATTGTCAAAGAGACAAATAATTCGAGTAATATATTTTTTTTATTTTTTTTTTTTATTTAAGGGAGATGTAGATGGTAAATTCCCTATAAAAAATAAAACGCAAAATAAGATTAAATTAGTACTAACTTTCCATTTCAATTAACCGTAGATTGGAAAAGCGTATCGATACTGTTGCATATATTATATATAAAATAATAATAATAATAATAATAATAATAATAATAATAATAATAATGGACTCTCCCGTCAGTTTCGACGTATGAGGATCTGCCAGCTTATTGATTCAGTTATGAAAGTTTATGCGATAATCTTAAGTGGCATTTAAGACCCGCTAGTGATTTACAAAGGAGGCCACATATGGAGCAGGTGTGAGAATTGTGAGATGAGATCACTGTTAGATTGGCTGACCTTTTAGATCTTGGTCTCGCTTCTTGAAAATGATTCAGACAAGCAGATTGAAAATTGCTGAGTCCACTAAAACACGTTGATCTCTATTCTACCCGCTCCAAAGCTAAGCGCTCAAGGGTGTTATGTGGTATATTAACTGCTGACAAGTTGCTTTTCAGCTTGTGTTTGTATCTTAGCCATGGCCGTATATATATATATATATATATATATATATATATATATATATATATATATATATATATATATATATATACAGGATGTCTCAAAATAATGTATACACTCTTTAAATATTAATAGTTAATAATACATTAGCGTGATGTGAGAACTTATATGGATGGAAATATGCAAAACAGATAGATTGGAAGAAGAGGGACAGTTTTTATATCCACCTAGATCACCAGATTTGACACCCTTGGATTTCTTTTTGTGGGGGTTTCTAAAAGACAAAGTTTACAGCAGGAAACCTGAAACAATTGCTGAAATGAGAGTAGTAATTGAAGAAGAATGTGTTCAAATACCAAAGGAAATGATACTGAACGTTTGTAGGTCTATTTCTTCAAGATATGAAAAGTGTATTGAACAGAACGGCAACCAGTTTGAGCACTTGAGGTGAACTCATTATATGAACATTCTGCCATTGACCCAAATAGCTTTTATCTTATTAAAGTTAATTTTCTATGTTTTTTTCTTTTTTTTCTCAAATTCTTTAAATGTGTATTCTTTTTGTTGTATTAATCTTATAGTCAAAATACATAAATTGAATAAGTTATAATGATTCTAAGAGTGTATACATTATTTTGAGACACCCTGTATATATATATATATATATATATATATATATATATATATATATATAAGTGAACATAGAAGTCAATTTAGAGGCGACAGTCTGTTTCATGCTAGATGCAATCGTCAGGTGGCCTGATGATTGCATCTAGCATGATATAGACTGTCGCCTCTAAGTGTTGACTTCTATGTTCACTTTTATATTTATACACGCTCTATCTCTGATATTGAGCACTTTATCCCATAAATCTTAAGACTATATTTCTTCACATATATATATATATATATATATATATATATATGAATGTTTCAACTTGCAGTCAAAAACAAGAAGTCAGTGTGATTTCTAGACTTCAGCACGGCTGATCATTTCCAGGCATGACAATCTACTCATATTTCTTCAACACCAACAAAACAAAGCTGTCTAGGTTATACTTTAAACACGAGAGGATCTTATTTACAGTTCAAGTATATGGCACATTAGGGCAGGTCGATTTGTGAGCTGTGGCATTGCACTCAGTTTAAAAGTTGCGGTTTGTCATGATAAATAACCAATCAGAAAAAAGACTCATGCGGTCACAACTATTTCTTCATTACACCAAATATCATGAATATATATCTCTCTCCAATTCAAAAAACGAGACGACGCCTGTACAGATTAATGTCTCTAGTAATAAATCCGGCAGCGAGGCCACTGTGCGGGGAGTTTTGAGGAGAGTGAAACCACCTTTTTATTGCTGTTGTTTCCAGATCCATCCTGACCCGGTGTGGTAGCACCAGTTAAGGGTCCTAACTATGGGCTCAAAACACTATGAAAGTATAAAAATAGATTTTTATAGTAAAAATACCAGCAATACATCTTTGAAGAAAAATGTTACCAGCAATACATTTTCGAAGAAAAATAGCAGCAATACATTTGACTAATAACAAAAACCCTCTTTAGAAAAATACGTCAATGAATCTGATCGGAAAACTGATTTCTTACAAAGAATATATATTCTATTCATACGAACCTATCAAAAGAAGGCATTAAATAACCCATTGAGGCTGATATGCCGGGAAACAAAATAAACCAAACCAACCATAGTAGTTTGTTGAAGAATTCATTTTTAATTCATTTTCTGTGTTAACTTACAACTACTTCTGCATATAAATATCTATAAAATTTATGTATCTGCTTTCTAGATTTATTCTGAGAATGCTGGAATTTTCAAGTGAATGTCCTTAAAAATGGTGATCCCTAACGTGATCTGAATACACAGCTACACCTGAATATTGCCCAGGTATTTATAGTAGCTCGAGCGATTCGAATACTAACCATTAAAACAAGATTCTGTATTTTTTATGGACATCGTTTGGACTCAACTAAGTGTAGTGTAACTTTGTATTTCCGAATTTCTAATAGAATTGAAACTCGAGGATTTGTCTCGGTTAACGTGTAACAGCTTAGTCTGTCCTTACACAACAATTTATCAATATTTTATATCTATACATAGAAATAAATTCAACCACAACTTTGATCTAAAGAATGCAACACTTATTAAAAGAGGAAGCAATTTACTTAAAAGGAAAATTCACGAGAGTGCAGCTATCGAGTCTTATCAAAATATAAATCTGCACACTGGATTTTTTGCCAATATCTCTATATATGAAACAATTATTACTTTCCCAAGCCAACATAAGTGATTAAAAAAAAATTATATAAAATTAAAAGAAAACGGTTAAATACTTAACCTCATTTAATTTAAAATATATAATACCTAAATTAGTCCCAAACGAAAATAATTTAAATACTAACTTGCATTAGAAACAAGTTCTATAACATCACTGACACACTTTCATTTATTAGACATTGAACTGTGTCATTTCGCTTTCTCCATAGCTCGCCTTACATTTCGGCTAACTTCATGAATATTTATTGGCGTTCTTAAATTTTAAAATTTTGTAAAACCAGTATTTTTGCTCTTGTAAAAAAATTACAAAATCCCTCAGAGGACGAAACGAAATATATATATATACTCGAAACGAAATATATATATATATATATATACTGTAGGTCAAAGGAGAGTCTATCATATATATATATATATATATATATATATATATATATATATATATATATGGACTCTCCGGTCGATTTCGACCTATGAGGATATATATATAAATATATAAGGACGTGCTGTATAGGTAGGCAGTGCCTACCCTAAATAAAATTGATCAGCAGTTACATTTTCCTTTTATGGCACAATATGCACCTAATCCAAGAACATTATGAAGGTTACTCTGTTTATTATACATAAAATGGTAAATATTTAATTATTTTGTAGATTTACTGCATAAAGGTCACAAGTTACCTAGACGGAGTAATTATTGGACGGCACGTACCTGATCCATACATACATACATATATATATATATATATATATATATATATATATATATATATATATATATATAAAGAAAGAACAGTAAGATATATAATCCGGTGTTCTTATAGATATTTTTATTTTTACAAAATAGTGCTCAATGTAAATTTACAGACATTAATATTATAAATTAATTGATTTAAAATATGTTTTTTCCGCTACACAGTTCTAACCATGTTTCAAAAATAGAAGCTAAAAGCCCCGAATTTAATTTTGCAATTAAATTAAAAGCATTAGTTCCATTTCATTCTCAAGCGAATTTTGGAGTAACTTTTAAAAAAATTACTGGGTTTTAAAGACACAGCTAAAATCACGTTTCCATGGTTACAGAATATTCTACTTCAATTGGACAAGGGATTTCTAGGTTTTCCTTATGACAGTATCATTGTATCAGTTATTAGCTACAATTTGGTAAGAGGTAGGGATGTATTTTTCAATGAAAATATATATATATATATTCATACATGTTCGGTTGAATAATGTGGACATTTGTCTATTTTTATTTTAATCCTCTCAAATTCACGAATCAGCTTCTTAATATCGCATTAGACTGATTAAGGGAGAAGCCGTAGGTATTTTGATATCTTTTATTTTCCCAACTACTTTCAATTTCATCCAAGATCATCTTAAAGGGGAATTTCTAAGACAAAAAAAAAATCAATGTAATTGATAGTTACGAATTTTTTTGTAAATGCGCATGAAACGCGCTCTGTCTTTCGTGGAAGAGTTAACTTATGCATTTCTATAATAGCCGTTTTGTAATAGGACATTCACTTTTATAGCTGAGAGTGCACGTGTTTATGCTAGTTAGTTTTTTTTTATATGGAGAGGTAGTAAATGTATTATTATTATTGGTGTCCATCAATATATCAAGAAAAGAAATTGTATTGTTATTTTTAAGTTCATATGTGAATTTAAGAACTAAGATATCTTGGAAGCTTTTACGGAGTTCATATATTTTATCTATGTCTTATCTAAGAGGGGAATATCATCTACTCATCTTAGGTAGGTGGAGGGATTTTTTAGTGGCATTGAAAATCTTATTTGCGAATTCCCTCATTGTAGTTCTATTTCTAGAGAATTTCCGTCGTTACAGTTCTATGGTTTGTCTGCGAATGGCGGGAATTTCCGTCATTACAGTTCTATATCTTAACTGCGAATGACGAGAATTTCTATCATGACAGTTGCGTGGCTCGATTATGAATCACTATGAATGGAGAGAATTTCCGTCATTACAGTTGTATGGTTTGTCTGCGAATGGCGGGAATTTCCGTCATTACAGTTCTATATCTTAACTGCGAATGACGAGAATTTCTATCATGACAGTTGCGTGACTCAACTATGAATGACTATGAAAAATTGACCTCATTACAGTTGCATGTCATGGTTGAGAATGACGAGAATTTTCATCATTAAAGTTCTATGGCTTAACTTTGTAAATTGATGTAACATGACCTACTTAGGTTTCACCTGGATTCAGTCTACCTGTGTAAAACAAAGTAAATCAGGTCCTTCCTAGTATTTTTTTTCAGAAAATAAGAGCTAATAGACTGCGTTCATCTCCTCCCTGCGTCAAATTGTGTTTAATTATATCATATTAACAACTAGCAGCAATCTTTTATCAAACTGATTGCGAGATGTGCATTTATACCTTATTCTCACGTGTATTCGAAAGAAAGGAAAACAAACTGCCACCGGTGAAATTTGATCTCAATCCAAGAGTTCCATCTTTTTATGTTGTTATCCAACAGGCCAAAAAGTGTAACTGACTACATTCACAACATCAAGCAGGAAATAAAATCGATATAGGAAATGTACTGAAATATCTGGGTTGATTCATAAAATTTGTCTTTTCCCAAAATAATGAAAGCTTGACTTGGAAATCATGTCGCGATTTCATGACTAAGACAAAAAGAAAGGAATAAACTTAAACGCTGCATGCCGGGATTGCAAAATCGATGTTGAAATATACAACCGGATTATTGATTTGGAGGAAAAAAAAACAGACATAATTTCCTGCTTGTAACCGGATCATCTTACAGGAATTAATATTTAAATATTTTAGTCGAGAGTGTAATCGGAAAAATAAATTAATCCGGTCGGATTTTATATATATATATATATATATATATATATATATATATATATATATATATATATATATATTATGTAAAATAAGTTAATGATATGTATTTTTAAAACTAAGTCGTGTAGATACAAACAGAGATAGATAGATAGATAGATAGATAGATAGATAGATAGATAGATAGATAGATGTGGATATTGAGATAGATAGATAGATAGATAGATATGTATGTATGTATACTGAGATAGATAGATAGATAGATAGATAGATAGATAGATAGATAGATAGATAGATGTGTATATTGAAATAGATAGATAGATAGATATGTGATAGATAGATAGATAGATAGATAGATATGTATGTATGTATACTGAGATAGATAGATAGATAGATAGATAGATATGTATGTATGTATGTATACTGAGATAGATAGATAGATAGATAGATAGATAGATAGATAGATATGTATGTATGTATACTGAGATAGATAGATAGATAGATAGATAGATATGTATGTATGTATACTGAGATAGATAGATAGATAGATAGATAGATAGATAGATAGATAGATAGATAGATAGATATGTATGTATGTATGTATACTGAGATAGATAGATAGATAGATAGATAGATAGATAGATAGATAGATAACAGAGAATCGTTATTTTTAAACAGATCGTTCAGTGAAACTTGTGGTATTTGATCAATATTTGAAGAGGCAGGTGAAAGGTGGTTTGTGCAGACGCACAAACTATTTCTGTAGCCCATGATATCATAGGTAGTAGGAAATATATGCAAAGTAGAAGTTCTAAGAAAAATGGAACAAAGAAGATATTTGTGCTTAGAAATAAGAAATAGTGGAACTACCTCGGACAAATAATAAAGAAAGAGGGCTTGAAGAATCTGCCATTCACATACCATGTTGAAGCTAAAAGAGGCAAACAGAGAATAACCTACCTAATGGGCGTGTGAGGGCACCTCGACGTGCTGTAATGGTTAGCTAGCTTGTTCTTGCTAGAACAATTACGACTGAGTAGTGAGTTCGATCCTCACAGGGTGCTCCATATTTCCGGCCTTGTGCCACATCTAAGTAGCGCTTAGAAAATCACTAATGGTTAGCTAGCTTGTTCTTGCTAGAACAATTACGACTGAGTAGTGAGTTCGATCCTCACAGGGTGCTCCATATTTCCGGCCTTGTGCCACATCTAAGTAGCGCTTAGAAAATCACTAATGGTTAGCTAGCTTGTTCTTGCTAGAACAATTACGACTGAGTAGTGAGTTCGATCCTCGCAGGGGGCTCCATATTTCCGGCCTTGTGCCACATCTAAGTAGCGCTTAGAAAATCACTAATGGTTAGCTAGCTTGTTCTTGCTAGAACAATTACGAGTGAGTAGTGAGTTCGATCCTCACAGGGGGCTCCATATTTCCGGCCTTGTGCCACATCTAAGCAGCGCTCACTACCTAATGAACGTGTGTAAATGGATAGCACAACAGAGGCTCTAGAAAGGATAGTAAAGTTACAAAAATTACTTCCGACTACAATGTATAGGAAGTTGTGGAGAGCCATTATCATCCAAATCTTGAAGAGACAACTTACAGCCATATAGCGTTGTAACACCGATTCCCGTTCGATCGCCGGAGTTAAGCCCGGTCAGTACCCAGATGCTGAAAGCTTGGGTGTGCGTGTGGTGTAATGAATAATGGCACGGAATTTTTTAATCAGTGAACCGAGTTCGGCTTCTCGTTGGGTTGGGTTACGTGATTCATACCTATTCTCCCTAATTTTTTTTTTTACGTTATTTATGTCTCCCCACTATCTATGGGTTAATTAGTAAGACTTGTATCACTAAACCATTATTTTCTCCAAAATATACTTACAGTCTAAAAAAAAAAATTCTGGCTTTAAATATCCTTCAATGGGTTGATAAGCCGTAAAAAACGATTCAACCAACCAACGCATAAAAGAAAAGACTCTGAAACTAATGATCTCTCTTTTGTTGTTACTATTGTAACGCTCTGGCCGTTCCGATTATAAGCATCATCCGCTATTTGAACCCTTCGAATTAAAACCCTTCCCAGGTAGGTAAACTTCTGTACTTGATTGATTCTGGCCTCTCCAATATGTAACACGCATATTGGTCTATCCTTTTTGCTAACGACTCTATATAAATAACGTGAAAACAAATTAGATTTCAATCTCAGCTAATGCAGTAATTACCGTATATGTCGTTGTACAAGGCGCACTTTTCACCATAACCCCCCCCACACACCCACACACACACAAAAAAAAAAATAGGGGTCCGTTTTATATTGCAGGTATAAAATGAGAACCTTAAATCCTGTGGTTTACGGTAATTTATTACCGTAGGCTAACCCGTGCCTCGCCTCTTTTTTTCGGTGATGTTGAACCAAAACACAACTGGATGTGTATCTCAAAAAGACGTTTAAAGATCGCATTCGAGAAATATCATTCAGGCTATCGTAGCAGCGTGCCAAAAAGCACCCACTTATGTGGTATTGTAGATTCTAGTAGTTAACTCCCCTACCTAACGTGTTTTATTATAATTTGAGTGAAAATAAAGTTTGGTTTGGTTTGGTTTGTTTTATGGCATATCAATCTCAGTGAGCCATTTTAATGCCAACAAAATTTTGAAATGGATTCATAGGGATAGATTGTTTTTTTTTTTGTTTTTTTTTTTTTGTTTTACGGCATATCAACCTCAATAGGTTATTTAATGCCGTCAACATTTTTGTTTCTGGTAATATTTTTTCCTTCATAAACCTATTTTTGATAATATTTTTTTTCTTCAAAAATGTATTGCCGGCAATATTTTTTTTACAAAAAGTATTTCAGGTATTAAAACCTATTTTTATGCTTTCATAGTGTTTTGACCCCATTTTGAGGGTTAACTATTTGCCCATAGCCGGGACCCTAACAGGTGCTACCACACCGGGTCAGGGCGGATCTGGGAACAGCAGCAATTAAGAGGTGGTTCCACGCTCCTCAAAACCTCCTGATCAGAGGCTTTACTGTTGAACGTAATTTATCGTCTTACCCAGGACGCGGATGTAGTTTATCGTCATACCTAGGACGGAAAAATAAAGTATGTACTGACTGAATTTACTTACTAAATTCAATACATTTTAAAAAACGATTTAGTGAGATCGTCTTGTACGGCGAATATAGACCAAAACCTACATTTTAACACGAAAATTTATGTCTTATACGCCCAGTCAACTTGTACGCCAACATATACGGTTAGGTTATTTTCTAAGTGTGACACTAGGATTTTGACACTCACCTAGGAGGCGAGGAAATTTGTTTTATCTGAGTCTTAAATGTTTTGCGTTTTATGACCAGTGATAATGTCTATGAAATAGGGTCTTTAAAAGCAGCCACCTACTTGACCAAAAGAGAATAAATTAATAGATAAATAAATTATCATGTGGGAGCGGAGTTTAGCGAGAGACCAACAAAACTCCTTGTAACACCAAAGATGAACGGAAGGCAAGGATTATGGCAACATTCACCAACTTAAACAAGGAGACCGTCCAGAAGAGATGCAGGAGACTCCGAAGTCGTCTGGAGGCTGTGGATGAAGCCAATGGCGATTTTATTGAATAAATTTACTCTTTAGTATTTCAATATATTTTGTGTAATTTTGCTAAATATATCTGTTGAAATGAGAATTTATCCATCGCACCCTGTGTATAACTTCACTAAGATTGGTTCTTCTCTAAAGAGAAACCAATTTTGTCACGTTGTTTATCAACTGGAGGACTTAACAAGAGACGAAGGTAGACGTTTTGAAGGACGTTTTTGTGTAAACAAAGAATAAATCAGTTGAGTGTGCTTTGGGGAGGGCGGTCAAACAAGATTATATATGGCACGTATTTACTTGGCGAAAAATGTCAACGGGCTCTTGAGTTAAAAGAACTTCAACGAACGAAGAGAACAGAAAGATAGAAAGTTGAGAAGGGAGAGACAATGGCCAAAAAAGAAACCGGCAGAAAATAAAAATATAGAAAGAAAGAAAGAAAGAATCAAATATCAATTCGAAAACAAGAGAAAATATACTTAGATGCAGAAAAGACAGTAAGACGATTAAAATGGTAAAAAGAAAGAGAGGAAGAAGGAAAGAAAAAGAAACAATGAAAGAGTGAAAAAATCATGTACACACAAAAGAAAGAAAGAAAGAAAGAAAGAAAGAAAGAAAGAAACAAACAAACAAACAAACAAACAAACAAACAAACAAACAAACAACGCATAATAAGCATGGAAGCAACGCAAAGAAAAAAAAAGAAAGAACAAAAATAAAATAAAGCAACAAAAAATGATGAAAAAAGAAAGTAAGGAGGAAACACAGAAAGAGAAAATATTAGAAATAAATAAAAAGTAAAGAAATATGAAATATTAAAAAGAAAGAAAGAAAGAAAAAAAAAGAAAGAAAGAAAAAAGAAAGAAAGAAAGAAAGAAAGAAAGAAAGAAAGAAAGAAAGAAAGAAATAGGCAGTATCAAAATACCTCTAAAACTTTCAAGGATCAGAGATTGGTGACTGATCACTCTTCCGATCTTGCACAAGTTATCTGATGGGGTAAAAACTGGCTGGTTACATTCAATGACTCGAATACCAAGCTTGATAGTGTTCAAAAGCTTCTCCAAGCCTTTGTAGGGGTCGAATTATTCTCCACCCTTCAACCTCTCTCCCAAACCTCTCACTGCTCTACCGCTACTTCCACAGAAAGTGCTCGGACGAACTACATTCTCTGGTCCCGCTGGGGCAAACCTTTACAGCCAGAACATTCCATGCCACTTACATAGTAGCAAACTACCCACATTCTCTCCGTATCCCATGAGTGAGAAGTAAGTTCCACTCGAACAGCTTCTTCCCGCGAACCACTGCCCCGTGGAACCGAATCCCAAGAGGATGTTGCTCCGATCACTACAATTTTTAATCTGTTCAAGGCTAGGGTTAACCGTTATCTTCCACTCCTATACACAGAAATGGCCTCCAAACGTAACACTCTACCTTGAGTGCCCTCCCCCAGGTCTTTTGATTGAACCTCGTTGTAAAAAAAAAAAAAGAAAAAAAATGAAAGAAAGAATTAAAATATTAAGAATCCCAGAAGAAACAATAATAAAAAATGTCCACAATAAACATTTTGAACTTTTAAAATTAGTAGTTGTAAAAAAAAAAAATGGTGGAAAAAAATTTTCTTTGTAAAGATAACATTTTAATAATCAATTCTGTTTTGGTGTTCGAAAAATAATGTCGCATTTTGGAGAAAAAATTCATGTGCAACTAGCATTAAATGATTTTGTCTATTAAGAACATAATCATTATTATTATCAATGAAAAAATCTCACTGATGTAGTACTTTTTTTTTTTTTTTGTAAAAATATTCAAACTAGTTTTATGCTTAGAAGTTACGTCCAAATAGCGATTTTCTAAGCGCAGATTAGATGTGACACAAGGCCGAAAGTAGGGGGTACTTATTGAGAAACGAACACACTATTCAGTCGTAATTGTTCTAACGAGACAAGCTTGCTAACCATGACACCGCTTCAAGGTGTCTCAAAGTGACGTCCAAATATGACAATAGGATTGTTACGATTTTGAGAGAGAACAACGTCACTAGTGCGCAATTATCAATGACGTACAATTTCAAACTTGACATTTGTAAATAGAAAGAAAATAAAGACAACTCTTGTCGAAGTCGGAGGTTGGTTTGACACTATTTATATTCTTAACATGACGTCACTTCTAAAAGGATAACAAAATCAATATTTTTCGATTCTGTCAAATGGTAGATAGAGCAAGAACTAATGAATACTAATCTACAAAAATTAATCCCCTGCTTCCTTCTTCCAAAAAATGTCCTTTTCTTTTTACGAGAGGACCAATCAATTTAAGTCGTGCCGAAAAGTCAAACTTACAAGTTCTAATTAAGCGCATCAAAAAGTTTAAAAAATATTTAAAAGAAATTAATAATGAAACTTTCAACTGGGAAACTCGGGCATATTAAAAACTAGAAGGAAAAAAAAAAAAAAAAGATCTATGGAACAGGATTCACCTGTCAATCATCGCTATGTTCTGATGAGAGGCGTGGTCGTGGAGTTGCCACCTGCAAGATATTTATTCTGTCGATAATTTATAACGGAAACGGATATATGTGTGTGTTATGCATATGTATGAGAATTAACAAACATTGAAACCTTGCAAGATCTTAGATAGAACGAATGTTTTCAATACAAAATCGCTGGCATATGTGTTTTGTTTTTCTCTTTCGATTTTACGTATTGAATGGCTATTCCAATATAATAATAATCTTTAGGACAAAGGATTATTATTCTCCATATCCTCTTTTATAGTGAAGAAGTGATCGTTGTTATTCTATTTTTGCTTCTGGTTCTTCTTTTTCTTTCTTTCTCGGCACCCTAGTTCTTTCTTTCTTTCTTTCTTTTTTTCTTTCATATTCTCATTTCTTTTCCACGCTTCCTTTTTCTTTCTTTCTTTCTTCCTTTCTTTCTTTCATCTTCTCATTTCTTTTCCAATTATTCTATTCTCCACGCTTCATTTTTCTATCTTTCTTTCTTTCTTTCTCTCTCTCTCTCTCTTTCTTTCTTTCTTTCTTTCTTTTTTCTTCTCATTTTTTCAACTTATTCTTTTCTCCCCGTTGCCTCTTTCTTTCTTTCTTTCTTTCTTTTTTTTCTCTTTCTTTTTTCTTTTCATTTTTTCAACTTATTCTTTTCTCTACGTTGCCTTTCTTTCTCTTTCTTTCTTTCTTTCTTTCTTTTCCACTTCCACTTATTCTTTTTTCAGGTTTCCTCTTTCTTTCTTTCTTTCTTTCTTTCTTTCTTTCTTTCTTTCTTTCTTCTTCTCATTTCTTCTCAACTTATTCTTTTCTCTACGTTGCCTTTCTTTCTTTCTTTTTCTTTCTTTCTTTCTTTCTTTCTTTCTTATTCACTGTTTTCTCGTTCCTATCATTTTCTTTATCCCCCCCCCGTAGTAATCAATAGTATTTTCTTTTTATCCAATTCCAGTTTTGCATTTGGTTTCTCGTCTATAGAACCTCAACTCTTTTCGATTAAAACAAAATTAAACAATCGAGTAAACAGTAGAAAAATGTAGGAGACATGGCAACAACAAATGTTTTCTGAGAAAGAAAAATAAAAACAGTGAATGGGGGGAGGAAAAGGGGAAACAATGAAGAAAAGAAAGAAACGTTGTAGGAAGAGAGGAGGTATATTGCTTGGAAGGAAAAGACCAAAGAAGACAGGGAGGCAAGAACAGGAAAAAGTAAGAGAAAAACAACACGTCTCTCTCAAATGTCATCGCAACAAATGAAAGATTCTTCGGAAGCTGTTTCGTCCGACAATAATGGGATGGTAAAAAATAAAAACGTCAAAAGCTGATTTGTTATTTGAAGAGCTAAACTAAACAATTGAAGTTTTGGACAAAAGAAGTAGAGAGAGAAATTAAGAGTAAGAAAAGAAGCAATATGAAAGCGTGAAGAGATAAACAGAAGAGATGGAAAGAAAGAAGAAAGAGAGATGGAGTCGGAGAAAAGAAGAGGGAAGGGTTGGGAAGAATGGAAAAATAAAGGAAGATGGGCGCAAAGGAGACAAAGAGAGGGGGGATGGAATAGATAATGATGAATTGAGAGGGAAAGAGAAAGTGAATAAGGGAAAGAAAGAGAGAGAGAGAGATTTGGATCAAACGTAAAGAGAATAAGAGATGATAAAGAAAAAGAGCGGAAGGAAAAAGAAAAGAAACAGATGGTAATTGCCCCGGGGAGCTGCATTCGCTGGTTCCCAGACTTCACGAATTCAAGCGTCCTACGAAGCTGGTATCCCGATCTGACCCTTTCACTGTTGAAACTATTAAATGTAGCCGTCTCTTCTAATCCAATAGCTTCATATCTCGCCCCTCTCGTCTGTGGAACTCATTCCAGTTTCCCTGAGAGCTATAATCTCCAACTATTCAAATGTAATGTCAATCGACATCTCCGGTTGTCTTGATCTATCCACTATCCTTCTCCTCATCCTTTCCTCTATCACTCCTATCTGATCTTGCTCCAAATCTTCTGTAACCCCTTGCGTCCTAGTGGCTTCCCGCCTTGCTTGGGGTGAAACGCTTAAAAAGAAATAGAATTAACAGCAGAAGGCAAGGGCGAAGAAACGAAGAATAATGCAGAGAGAAAGTGAACGAGGAAAGAAAAGATAGACGTAAGAGAGGAAACGACAGAGTGGAAAGTAGAACATAGCATCATCAGAACTGTTTCGACTTGAAGGCACACTGTAAATCAGTGTGATTTCTCATCTTCAGGATAACTGCTCGTTTCCAAGAAGCTCCATGTGTAAAGACCCATTCCTGTTTCTTCAACACCCACAGAGCCAAGCTTTGGTTTGTACGATAACAAAACTGAGAAGGCCTTAGTTACAGTTCATGCACGTGCCCCACAGGGGACACATGGGGTTTGGAATTCACAGTTTTCTTTCTTCTACATTGGTCGCCAACTACGGCTAGAGAGTTCTGTATTTCCTAGTGTCTAACTCGTAATTGAGGTTAGGATAGATAATTTCAAGTCTTTCCAATTAGTATTTATACGAAAGTGATTATAACAATCTCGACTGAAATACAAACGCGGATTGCCGATTTCTCCTTCCGAGGCTTTAAAAAGTCACGTGCAAGAGTGAAAGTGAAAAGAGAGATAGTAGAAAATGGAATTCGAGAGAGAAAGCAAAGAAGAAAAAAGAAAACAAAGAAATAAGTAATGAAAGAGAGACAGAGAGAGAGAGATATATTAAGATATTAAAGAAGAGAAGCTAAGAATAAGGCAACGAAAAGGAGGAGGATTTAAGGATGAATCAATTGATGGCGTTGCTCAAAATCGGTATTAAATCGAATTCGTTTACTTTCATTTACATCCGAATTCCCTTGCGAAAGATATAAATCCATTCTTTTCCCCCCCATCTACGGGTAAATAGCAGGACAGATTGGGCCCTATAGCCTTCGTTGACAACCAGTCTAGAATAAGAGCAACTCCGTATTCAAAACCTGACGATGGTCATTTGGAGACCTTGTGGCGCATACATCGCGACAGTTCTCTGTCTTCAGTTCTTCCGAAAAAAAGTCTAGAAGACCTTGTACAAAACTTCACCAAAATAATTGAATCATATTTTATTAATTTGCTAGGGTGGGGTGGTCTGGCTTGTTCAGTTCTCAAAACTGAGTTGTTCGACTCTCATATGTCAAAAAAGGTGAGGCAACCATTTTAAATGTCGCCTCGCCAAAAAATTAAATAAATCAATATATATAAATCAATTATTGTCGGTTTCTTGTAACATTTAATTCGGCCCCGTGGTACTCATGTCTTATTTTGTTCATAATTGCTAATCAATACGTTTTAGAATAATGGATTATTTGACATAGTTACTTGCCAATACGTTTTAGAATGATGGATTATTTGTTCATAGTTGCTTGTCATTACGTTCTAAGACAATGAATTATTTGTTCATAGTTTCTTGTCAATACGTTCTGGAATGATGGATTATTTGTTCATAGTTGCTTGTCATTACGTACTAAGACAATGAATTATTTGTTCATAGTTTCTTGTCAATACGTTCTGGAATGATGGATTATTTGTTCATAGTTTCTTGTCATTACGTACTAAGACAATGAATTATTTGTTCATAGTTTCTTGTCAATACGTTCTGGAATGATGGATTATTTGTTCATAGTTTCTTGTCATTACGTACTAAGATAGTTTCTTGTCAATACGTTCTGGAATTATTTGTTCATAGTTTCATTGTCAATACGTTTGGAATGATGGATTATTTGTTCATAGTTGCTTTCGTAGTTTCTTGTCAATACGTTCTGGACAATGAATTATTTGTTCATAGTTTCTTGTCAATACGTTCTGGAATGATGGATTATTTGTACATAGTTGCTTGTCATTACGTACTAAGACAATGAATTATTTGTTCATAGTTTCTTGTCAATACGTTCTGGAATGATGGATTATTTTACGTACTACAATGAATTATTTGTTTAGTTTCTTGTCAATACGTTCTGGAATAAGATTATTTGTTCAATGATGAATTATTTGTTCATAGTTTCTTGTCAATACGTTCTGGAATGATGGATTATTTGTTCATAGTTGCTTGTCATTACGTACTAAGACAATGAATTATTTGTTCATAGTTTATTTGTCAATACGTTCTGGAATGATGGATTATTTGTTCATAGTTGCTTGTCATTACGTACTAAGACAATGAATTATTTGTTCATAGTTTCTTGTCAATACGTTCTGGAATGATGGATTATTTGTTCATAGTTTCTTGTCATTACGTACTAAGACAAATTTGTTAGGTCATTACGTACTTATTTGTTCATATTTCTTGTCAATGGAATGAATTATTTGTTCATAGACAATTTATTTGTCAATACGTTCTGGAATGATGGATTATTTGTTCATAGTTGCTTGTCATTACGTACTAAGACAATGTATTTGTTCATAGTTTCTTGTAGGACAATGAATTATTTGTTCATAGTTTCTTGTCAATACGTTCTGGAATGATGGATTATTTGTTCATAGTTGCTTGTCATTACGTACTAAGACAATAAATTATTTGTTCATAGTTTCTTGTCAATACGTTCTGGAATGATGGATTATTTGTTCATAGTTGTTTCTTGTCATTACGTTCTATGGGACAATGAATTATTTGTTCATAGTTTCTTGTCAATACGTTCTGGAATGATGGATTATTTGTACATAGTTGTTTGTCATTAATAAGACAATGAATTATTTGTTCATAGTTTCTTGTCAATACGTTCTGGAATGATGGATTATTTGTTCATAGTTGCTTGTCATTACGTACTAAGACAATGAATTATTTGTTCATAGTTTCTTGTCAATACGTTCTGGAATGATGGATTATTTGTACATAGTTGCTTGTCATTACGTACTAAGACAATGAATTATTTGTTCATAGTTTCTTGTCAATACGTTCTAGAATGATGGATTATTTGTTCATAGTTGCTTGTCATTACGTACTAAGACAATGAATTATTTGTTCATAGTTTCTTGTCAATACGTTCTGGAATGATGGATTATTTGTTCATAGTTTCTTGTCATTACGTACTAAGACAATGAATTATTTGTTCATAGTTTCTTGTCAATACGTTCTGGAATGATGGATTATTTGTTCATAGTTGCTTGTCATTACGTACTAAGACAATGAATTATTTGTTCATAGTTTCTTGTCAATACGTTCTGGAATGATGGATTATTTGTTCATAGTTGCTTGTCATTACGTACTAAGACAATGAATTATTTGTTCATAGTTTCTTGTCAATGTTCTGGAATGATGGATTATTTGTACATAGTTGCTTGTCATTACAATGAATTATTTGTACTAGACAATGGATTATTTGTTATTTGTTCTGGTCAAACGTTCTCGGAATGATGGATTATTTGTTACATAGTTTTCTTGTCATTACGTACTCAAGACAATGAATTATTTGTTCATAGTTTCTTGTCAATACGTTCTGGAATGATGGATTATTTGTTCATAGTTTCTTGTCATTACGTACTAAGACAATGAATTATTTGTTCATAGTTTCTTGTCAATACGTTCTGGAATGATGGATTATTTACATTTAAGACATAGTTGCTTGTCATTACGTAGGACAATGAAATTATTTGTTCATAGTTTCTTGTCAATACGTTCTGGAATGATGGATTTGTTCATAGTTTCATTGTCAATTACGTTCAATGGAATGATGGATTATTTGTACATAGTTGCTTGTCATTACGTACTAAGACAATAATTATTATTTGTTCATAGTTGTACATAGTTGCTTGTCATTACGTTAAGACAGGACATATGTCAATATTATTTATTTGTTCATAGTTTCATTACGTCAATTACGTTCTAGAATGATGGATTATTTGTTCATAGTTGCTTTGTCATTACGTACTAAAGACAATGAATTATTTTGTTCATAGTTTCTTGTCAATACGTTCTGGAATGATGGATTATTTGTTCATAGTTGCTTGTCATTACGTACTAAGACAATGAATTATTTGTTCATAGTTTCTTGTCAATACGTTCTGGAATGATGGATTATTTGCTTGTCATAGTTATTTGTCATTACGTACTAAGACAATGATGGAAATTATTTGTTCATAGAATGATGGATTATTTGTACATAGTTCTTGTCATTACGTTCTGGAACAATGAATTATTTGTTCATAGTTTTTGTCAATACGTTCTAGAATGATGGATTATTTGTTCATAGTTGCTTGTCATTACGTTTCTAAGACAATGAATTATTTGTTCATAGTTTTTTGTCAATACGCTTTCTAGAATGATAAATTATTTGTTCATAGTTGCTACGTTCTATGGGGACAATGGATTATTTGTTCATAGTTGCTTGTCATTACGTACTAAGACAATGAATTATTTGTTCGTAGTTTTTGACGTTCAATGAACTAGTTTTGTCATTTCAATGAATTATTTGTTCATAGTTGTCAATACGTTCTAGAATAATGGATAATTTTTCATAGTTGCTTGTCATTGCCTCAATATATTCATAGTTGCTTGATTAATGGATTATTCATACCAAACGTTCTAGAATGATAAATATCAATAAACATTGAATTATTTTTCATAGTTTTCTTGTCAATACGTTCTGGAATTGGATTATTTTAAAGTTATTTGTCATTTCTAGGGACAATGAACTATTTGTTAAATCAATACGTTCTAGAATAATGGATATAATTGTATATTATGGATTATTCATACCAACTTATACAGTAAATGTCAATAAACATTGTCTTTTTTTCTGTCTTTTCATAGTTCCATTCCTTTAAATATTTTAAAGCGTTTCTATAGTAAACTATGCTACAATATATATATAATTGTTTATTATAGGAAATTAAAACAAAAACATGTTTTAATCTCCTATAAATAATTATATATATATATATATATATATATGCACAATATAAAAGGCTCAAACACTAATGTTCCATGGTTATAATTTATTACATTGGAATCGTAATCACGATCCATTTCATCAGACCTACAAATTCAAAAAGAAATCGGAAATTTTATATATATATATATTTTAAGATATTTTTTTATGTTTATACGTTCTTTTTATAGATACAAATATTTAAGTAAACGCTCTGTTTATAATAAACAATATTAAACAACATTTACCGGCTTGAATGTCCGAGAAATTTTCATAGAAAATATTCGCCCTCCGACAGGATTCGTAACTGTATCTTATATGGAACCATCATTTAGCTTGACGTGCGTTTACCGATTTGGCCACGAAGGAGCCTTCGGTTAGTAATGTCGAATTTTACTTTATTTAAACGTCAATCTTCCATGAATCTCTCACGTACATTCATATCTGCTCATGGCGTATCAAATGTAAACAAATGACGTCACACATTACGAAATAAAATAATTGTCGGACTTTGTCCATTTCAGGGTAGGGGGTGGGATCACAACGTTTAGGACCTTTGGAAAGTGCATGAAACTCATACTACAGATTAATCCAAGCCGTATGAGTGAAGCTGACTCGACGGAAATTTACAAAATCCGTGGGTGTATTTCCTAGCCCGAAGTCACAGGTAGCCGTGAGAGATGGCTTGAGTGCCCTGGCGATGTCCGAACCTGCTGATCATAACAGATTAAACTACTGTCTAAGTTATATATTTATACAACAAAGATTGTTTTACATGAAAAATTGAAGGGGAAATATTTCTATGATCACGGTTTTCAGTAAGGAGTGCTCGATATCAAAGGTAGAGCAATAATAGTAATAATATTAGGAAATGTTCACTTATATTAACCCTATTCTACGTTAAATTTACTTGACGCGATGTAATTTCCCAAAACTCGGAGTAGAGATTTACTTGAACCCCCATCCACTGAATCAGGTTGTGACACAAAGTCGGTTTTTAACGTAGGGACCCGAGTGTTTTTACTCGGGTCCCTGATCTTAGCTGGTCATAGCTGGACCAATGTGGTCATAGCCGGTCCAAGCCGGTCATAGCTGTAACACTACCAGCACAAGGACGGATCCCTGTGACCGGTAAGTATCAGAATATGTATACTACTCGAGGGAGGTAGGGGTACGATAATTGAACATATAATTTTATTTATTACTGCAAATATTGTTTGAAATTTGCTTTATTTATGCGAAGGGGGTTCACAATACCGGGTATAGAACATTTATCGATATAGTGTGGTGGGATGAGGGGCAAAACCAACTGTCACCATGCTTTATTGATTCCTATATCAACTCTCTTTCTCCCATACTTTCTGTTTGTTTGCCGTTATTTACATGCGGTGAGAAACAGATATATGCTTATTAATAGTATAAAATTTAGCACTGTTACATCGAGCACTGTTTTATTACCACGATGACTCACTATATATATATATATATATATATATATATATATATATATATATATATATGTAAGCAAATATATGTATATAGATCCTACAGTATGAAGAAAAATAAAACATTAAAACAGCATAATCGCATATTAGGATTTTTTGTTTTTCAGTATATTTTCTTCATATATATATATATATATATATATGTGTGTGTGTGTATATATATATATATATATATATATATATATATATATATATATATATATATATATATAGTTTATGAAAAATTAGGTAATCCGTATAGGTAAACTCATAGAAGATAAAATCCAGAGAGCTCAATGTAAATCCAGAGCAAATAATTTAAATAAAACAGACCACTTTAAGGTTCCATGTAATAAATTATTTCACCACAGCCGTTTAAATGTGTCAATGTCTAGACATCAAGTAATTTTAAGTATAAAAGAATAAAAATTTTAAATTACATCTAACTCACTCATGTCTTCTCTCTCCCCCTTCACTTCCTCACTTCGTTAATTTACATATGCTTAATACGGCCCGTCAAAAATGTGTAAATTTCTTTTTATTTTTTGTTTCAACCTTTGGAAGAAAAGTCTGATGATCCGCAGTCCTTTAAAAGGGCTGTGGTAAAATAATTTATTACATGGAACCTTAAAGTGGTCTGTTTTTTTTTATATATATATATATATATATATATATATATATATATATATATATATATATATATGTATGTATGTATGTATGTATGTATGTATTTCTGTAAGGTCCACCCTTTACAATGTCCGGAAGTCACACGCGGTAGAGGATTAAATTGAGGTAGTTTGTATGTATAGGAGGGGAACATAACTCTTAACTCTAGACATAAACAGGTTAAGATTGTAGTGATCGGGGAAGCATCTCCTTGGGAGTCTGTTCTACAGAGCAGTGATTCGCGGGAAAAAGCTGTTTGAGTAGAACTTATTTCTAACTCATGAAATACGGAGGGAATGTGGCTGCTTTGATACTATGTAAGTGGCATGACGGGTCTTAGCTGTGAAGGTTAGTCCTGGCGGAACCAAGGAATGTAGTTCGTCCAAGCAATTTCCATGGAAATAGCGATACAACAGTGAGAGTATCGCGACATCCCTCCTGTGAGAAGGAGGTTAATTCTTCGCCACCCATAGGACTCAGAATGTGCTTTTGAGAGCTCTATCAAGACTGGAAAGTGAGGACTGGGCAACACCTGTCCAAATATGGCAACAGTGATCTATTTTAGGGCCTGATCTGGGTCTAATAAAGGTATATATATATATATATATATATATATATATATATATATATATAATTATTTAGAAAAAACATGATTCCAACTCGCGACATAAGAGGTCTTATGTTTCAAAACAACATGAATTAAATTTAATTCAAATAATTATATTGAAGTTTTTGGCTCTTGTTTTGAAACATGAGACTTCTTATGTCGCGAGTTGGAATCATATTTTTAAATAAATAATTATATTTATGCTCTACTTTTATATCGAGCACTATTTTTTAAAAATAATAACTAAAATACTAAGGAACTTTGGATTATTTACCTAACCAGTTCCTTCCTATTTTATATATATATATATATATATATATATATATATATATATATTACATAATAGAAATCCACTTTTACCTCGTGAAAATAGACTAAATCAACTAGCGGCAATAGCCTCGCATTTTTCGGCTCAAATGCTGGATTAATACAGTGTCAAAAACTTAAAATTAAATATTTAAAAAAGAGAGACAGCCGTTGAAAATACGAATTTGAGCTAACCAAACAAAACCGCCTGAGTGGTGGTAGGGGGACGCGGATCTTGTCTGGCTTAAATGGAAACAGGTTACGCAAAATTTATCCCAGATATGGACCCTAAAATCCCAAGTTGGGGTTATGAAAAAATCGAAGAGAAATAAAAGTATTTTTAATCTTTTTTTTCTATCAATTTTTTCTCTACTTCATTTTTTACATCTTTTAAATTTAAAAAAAATAAATTTTTAACTATTATTATATATTTTTTTAATAATACTTTAATTATAGATATTAATATTTCATATATATTTTTCAAAATTTTTTTAAAATTTTTCATATTTTTAAAAATGTTTTTATTTATTTTTTCAATATTAAGTATTTAATTAAGATTTATGATTAACCTTATATTATTTGCCAGCATATTTTGGTATTTTTAATAGTAACATTTTTTTTTTTCATATAACTAATTTATTATTTCGTTTTTTAACTTCTTTTTTCTGGCCACACTTTTATTTGGGATTTTAGAGTTTATATATAGGTCATATTCTCATAAGGTAAATTTGGATTTCTCTATTATGTGATTTATATGCTCTGTTATAATAAATACATTGAGCTCTTTTTGTGGATCAGTTTTAATATTTTATATTTTTTAGGATCCACTTGGATTATATTCAAAACAGATTTATTACCTGTTCTCTCTCTCTCTCTCTCTCTATATATATATATATATATATATATATATATATATATATATATATATATATATATATGTATGTATGTATGTATGTATAAGTGCGCAGGTATGCAGAAAATAGAAAAGAACACGTTGGGTGCATAATCCGGAGTTCCTTTTAGTATTTTTGTTTTATTTTTAAGAAGACAGTGCTCCATACAGAAGTAGAGCTTTATTATAATATTTTTGTTTAAAATATTGTTCCTTCAATTCATAAGGGAAACTCATGTTTTTAAAAACGAGTTGAAACCATCCAAATAAAGATTTCCTAAAATTTCGCTTGAAGATGAAACGTGACCAAACGTTTCATCTTCTTAATTTTAATAATTGGCCGGATGGTTTCGCTTGAAGAAGATGTTTTGAAATATGAGAACTTTATGTAGCGAAGGAATCATATTTTTTAAACAATAAAAATATGATATATATATATATATATATATATATATATATATATATATATATATATTGGGAGTTTGACTATTCAGTCATTTAATGAATAGAATATATTCAGTGTATACGATCAATGTCCTTTGATATAGTCATTCAAAGAGACAGGATGTTTTGGCTTACATTTTTTTCTTGCGATTTCGATGAACCCAAATATTCGTGATCTCCTTCGACAACATTTCTGGTTCGCGATAACCACAGTTTCTTCCCCCACCCTGCAACAAACCAGCAATCAAATCAATAAAAATGAAAACAGAAATTTAAAAAAAAAAAAGATAGAATTAAACAAAGTAAATATATAAATAAATACAAATTTCTTTCTTTGACTGCAGTTATTTCTTATGAACGATATTTTTTCTGCCCGTTGCGTGACCGCAGATTCCCACATAATATAGTTTTGCAGCTGGTGGCATCTTCTAGTGAATAAAGATAACTTTTGACATTCACGTAACGTTTATACTAATTAAACACACACACATATATATTAAGACATTTTTTTATGTTTATACCTCCTTTTTATAGATACAAATATTTAAGTAAATGCTCTGTAAAATCAAGCTTGTTAACCGAAACGCTCCTCTGTGGCTTAATCGGTAAAAGCCCGCCAGTCTATATGACGGTTCCGTATAGGATACAGGTTCGATTCCTGTCGGAGGACGCATATTTTCTATGAAAATTTCTCGGATATTCAGACCGGTAAATGTCGTTAATACTGTTTATTATAAACGGCATTTACTTAAATATTTGTATCTATAAAAAAAACATATTAACACTAAATAAATGTCCTAAAATAATTGTCGGACTTTTTCCATTTCATAATGTATGACATATATATATATATATAAGCAAAACTTATTAGAAAATGCTCAATATCAGTGACAGAGCGAAAATCTTTAGTCGTATGGATGTGAATTTGTAACCCTGGGTTTCACGCTTTTGCAACCATCAGACTTTTGTGAGTTTGTCTGATGATCGCAAAAGCGTGAAACACAGGGACACAAATTCATACCCATACGATTGAATATATATATATATATATAATATCGCACATTGAGTGCTAGTGTAAATAAAAGAGTGTTCAATGTAATATAACATAGCTATAGATTATATATTAATAAATATACATATAAATATATATTAATTATATATATATATAAATATATATATATAAGTTATGTTCCAGCCTTCTTTAGGAGGTTGGAATGTCAAACTGAACCCTTTATTTCGCTCACTTAGGTAGACTGTTCTAGTGCCATGTATAATGAATGTCAGTTATCTCCTGTTAATTCCCCTTTCCAAGTTCTCTACCACCTTAACCAGGTATTGAACTCACACTCTTTGGGTCCTGTCACTGGATCTAACACCTTTAAGATCAGTTAATTGTGCTGGAATATCCACAGCCTGATGTTGGAGCCAACTTTCATCTTTGATTTCATCTCCAAAAATTTAATTATTTCTTGTCTCAAAAAATAGAATCTTTTCAGCACTTTGTGACACGACAACCAGCGGACTTCTGTGTGGAATGGAACAATGGTGAACTGATTATCCATATCTTCCAACAACTTGATGAGAGTATGGCCTCTGATATAGTTCAGTGTCTTTGTGACCAAGCTAAGCACATGATCCAATTTTTAAATTTTTGAACACAAATTTTGCTGATGAATAATGCAGTGAAAATGTGTAAATTATTAATCTGGATGCAAGTTTTCTAGTTTTTTTCGTAACTTGGCAGCAACACCATTATGTTTGCCAACCATATTCACAGCACCGTCTGTAGGTAATAATGCAAGTTTACTCAAATTAAAACTATACTCCAGCAGAACCTGCTCAACTTTTTTAAAGATGTCCTGGCTTGTTGTAATGTTATGCATGTTGACCAGTTCAATCAGTTCTTCATAAATATTAAATTCACTGTCACAGTCCTTGATGAAGATTGCAAGCTGTGCTCTTCCAAGGATTTCAATGGCCTCATCAATAGCAATTAAAAAAATTTTCAAACTTTGATGATACAGCCTTCAAATGTTGTTTCAAATCACCCGATATTTCATCAGACTATTCAGCAACAGTGTCTCCTGGTTAACGAAATATCTTCGAATAAGTGTGCTTTTTCGGGACATATAATTTCAGCTGTCTTTACAAAGCATTGCTTTACGAAATCTCCTTGACTGAAAGATTTTCCACTCATGGCTGAGTTCATAGCTTACAATAATGAAAGCGATATTCTGTTTCTGAATTTTCGTAAAAAACATCTGTTGACGTATCAAGTTAGCCTTCAATTCCTTGAGCTTTGAAACGCACACTGAGCTTTCATACTTATCGTAAGATAGATGGTTCATAAATTCTTTTCAGATTGTATTCTTTTGGCTTGGCGAGTTGTTGAAAATTAAACAATGTATCTTTTCATTCACCATTGTGTAAAAATATCGTAATTCCCGCTTTTCTTAAATAATTGCCCTTCTTCGTTCAATTTCCTTTTTCTCTTAGACGGAGGCCCAATAGCCATTTTAGGGTTGAAGCATTAGGAAAAAAAATAAGTTTTAAAATTATTGACGCAGAAACTGAACAATTACTGTTCCATTTAAACTACAGCTAACAGTAAAAAGAGATAAAGCAATCTTGATAATGTCTCTAAAACTTTTAATTTAATAACTGAGATATAATAATTAATAACATTATTAATTATTATAGTAATAACTAAATTATCTCACTCTCAGTTATTAAATTTTAATAAGTGAGATATAGTAATTTTATTAATATTATCTCAATAATTTAATTTTAATTTAATAACTGACATAATATAACTAATAAAATTATTATATTATCTGTTATCAATTTAATAACTTTGAATGAGATGATACTTTAATAACCATCTCACTCTCAATTCTTAAATTATAATTAATAAAATTATTATATTATCTCAGTTATCAATTTAATTACTGGGGTTGATATAATTTAATTATCTCACGCTCAATCATCAAATTTTTAAATAATAACTGAGGCAATATAATAATTTTAATTATATTATCTCAGATACTAAATTTTTAAGTAACTGAGATAATATAAAATAATGATAGAGGTAACACTATAATTTGAAATTTTATGGTATTTAGTATTTATATTTTTATGGTATTTATATTTTTATGGTATTTATATTTTTATGGTATTTATATTTTTATGGTATTTAGTATGAATTTATATTTCTAAGATCTTATTTTTTTCATTTTATTCCTTATTATCAATTGTTATATTTTTGATGGCTATGAATTGTTAAAGTTATTTTATTTGATTCACAAAAAAAGAAAAGAAATTTAAACAAAAACTAAATAAAATTATTTTTCTTAACTAAGAAAAAACTAATAAATAAAACAAATTATTTGATGCATCGCACACACTAAAGTAAGATGAATACATAGCAAAATTAAAATATTTAGTGAAATAAGAAAAAAGAAACTTATTTTTTAAATATTGAAAGGATGTTTTCCAAAGAAGCCTGACGGTGAAAAACGGAAGTGAAATGAAAGAATTGCCCGCAGCCGAAAACGTTTATATGTCAATGAGTTTTCCCTAAGGGGGACAAGCCTTGAAACACGTGACCTTTTGACCATAATGTCACTTATGAAACACCATACTTAAAAAAGAAACCATTAAGATACACAAAAAATATATATTTATTCTAAAAAGCTTTGGTGGGATGATTTGTATTATTAAGCTTTTTAATTTTTGCTTAGTAAATATAGTTTTCAATTCATAATTTAATAACCTACCTCAGATAAGGTTTGGAAGAATTTTAAAACATTGTTCAAACATTATAATTAAAAAAAGAAAAATGTAACAATACTTGTAAAAATTCATTATTCATCGAATTTTTTTTTCTTCAGGCAATAATGTCCTTAATATATATTATTTATAAAAGCAAAAAGCCTATCTAATTAAATAATTATTGCAGTTTATATTGTACGATTTGGAACAGATTTTTAAAAGTTGGTGATAGTTGGAAAAAAATTGCTGATTCATATTTTCTGAGAAGTCTTGCTTTTAACTAATATAAAACGATATTTTGACGTTATGAAATTCTAGAAAATTTAATGAAATTAAGTTTCGAGGTGGGTGGGGGTATAACAGATGTAAAAATATATTTTTAACATGATTTTCTAAAAAATAAAAATTTCAAAAATAAATTCATTCGTTTTTGAATAAGTTTTGAATGTTTCATTAAAATGCGACAATTATTTGATTTTTGCAAGAATCTCAAAATTAATGTATCATTTTTACCAGAAAACGGTTGTATGAAAATGTCCATTACCATTACACAGTTGACAAAAAAACAGGATTTTTAGCACAAATTTCGTACATGTGAGAAAGGGAGAAAATTTTTTTTTAAAATAATTAAGATATACTTTGTTCTTTCTTAATAATAAAAAACATTTTGACGATAATTTTTTTTATTAAGTTTGGGGCTCCTTTTTTACATTATGCTATGCCGTTTTGAAGTGGCAAAATGGAGGTACCTATATATATATATATATATATATATATATATATATATATATATATATATATATATATATATATATATCATAGACAGAGGACAAACCATTGCATGATGATTGTCAGCTTCACTATTCAATGTGATTTTCAGACCAAGTTGGTTATATCGACACTATATATAATCTATTAAAAATATTTGGAGGAGTAAGATCTATATATATATATATACATGTGTGTGTGTGTGTGTGTGCGCGCGCACGCGCGTGTGTGTACGTGCAAATATATAGAAAAATAGGAAAGAACACGTTAGGTAAATAATCCAAAGTTCTTTAGTATTTTTGTTTTTTATTATTTAAAACACAGTGCTCATTACAAAAGTAGAGCTTAAATTATAATTATTTTTTTTTTTATATATATTTTTTTTAAAATAATATATATATATATATATATATATATATATATATATATATATATATATATATATATATAAATAATTATAATATATATATATATATATATATATATATATATATATATAAATAATTATAATATATATATATATAAATAATTATAATATATATATATATATATATATATATATATATATATATATATATATATATGACAAAATATGTTAAAAGGCTGGAAAAACAACCGTAAAAAAAACGGACGTATAATAAAGTACTCAATGAAGCCGCTTTGAAAAAGCAGGCATGCAAAGCACCAATACGATTAAGAGGTAAAACACCGTATATTACCGGACACTACGGGTTACCCCAGCCACCTGAAGAGACCTAGCAATCGAAACCACAATAGTGTGCGGCAATATATTGTGTTTATATATATATATATATATATATATATATATATATATATATATATATATATATATATATATATATGATGGATTCTCCCATCGAGTTCAACGTATGAGGTGCCGGTGATCACGAACTAATTATCTGCATGCCTATGACTTTTGAGACCGGCTCGAGAATTGCAGAAAAGTTCACAAACAGTAGAGGAGAATGTATTGCATCCAAGTGCAGCAGGAACACTGTTAGATGTCTTATTTTGCTTTCTCGTTTCATGTAGTTGACTGATGGTTATTTCCCAGTGCAGCTATATCAATGTTGTACTTCTTTAGCTCCAATGAGACCAGAGCTGATTTTCTTCCTGGTGCTGAGTTGTTGTCCTGGAGAGTTCATACATTCCAAATGCCAAGATGAACTTGATGTTGTTTCGTAGAGTTTTTCGCAGTAGCCGGATATGTGTGGAACTAATTAGATGTAGTTGTCAGGAAACCAACACAATAATTTCTTTCAAGTGGTGAAGTCTTGTGTCGTACCATCCACACTTTTTGGATCTGCTGATAAAAAAAGTAACGGTGCAAAAGACTTGCCACGGAAACTCCGAACGACAGTCCTCATGTGTTATTATCGCTGAGTTTAAACTCACCGGATCAAAGCCAATATATATATATATATATATATATATATATATATATATATATATATATATATTAAATTAAAAAAGTATCAGTTCTGTTTCATCTTCAAGTCAATTTTTGGAATCCGCTTGAAGTTGAAACAGAATGCTCTTTCAATTAAATTAAATTTGAAGTTTTTAGCTTCGCTTTTTTAAAACATGGTAATTCTTATGCAGCAAAGGAACCATATTTTTAAATCCGTTAATATATAATATTTATGCTCTGTAAATTTACATTGAGCACTGTTTTGTAAAAATAAAAATATCAATAAGAACACCGGATTATATATCTTACTGTTTTTTTCTTTTTTACACACATATATATATATATATATATATATATATATATATATATATTTATTTATTTAAAAATATGATTCAACGCTACATAAAAGTTCTCATGTTTCAAAACAAGAGCCGAAAACTTCTATATAAATATTTGAATTAAATTGAATTAAAGTGCCAAGCTCTGATCCATCTTCAACCGAAATTTTTTTTTTTTGTTTTTTTTTTATTTTGATTCCAAAAAAATTTTACTTGAAGATGGAACAGTGCTTGGTACTTTAATTCAGTTTAATTCAAATAATTATATTGAAATTTTCGGCTCTTGTTTTGAAACATGAGAACTCTTATGTAGCGTTGGAATCATATTTTAAATAAATAATTATATTTATGCTCTACTTTGTATCGAGCACTATTTTTAAAAAATAATAACAAAAAATACTAAAGAACTTTGGATTATTTACCTAACGAGTTCTTTCCTATTTTCTATATATTTTACACACACACACACACACACACGCATATATATATATATATATATATATATATATATATATATATATATATATATATGTTTGCTCTACTTAGTGTATTGAGCACTTTATGTAGTTGTCTTTTTACTCGTTTTGGGTTTTCTTTTTCTTTGGACTTGGAGATTAAACACTGGACGATTGTTTTCGCATTGTTTTAATGTTCTTGGTTCTTTCTTTTTTTATTCACCATTTTTCCTCGGGTACCGATTTGTTCTACTGTTAAGTTGAGCTGTCTAAGTTTTTTCCAAATGAGTCCCATATATATATTTTATATATATATATATATATATATATATTGAGAGAGAGAGAGAGAGAGAGAGAGAGAAAGAAAGAGAGAGAGATGATTAGGAGTATATCACAATTCTCTAGCCTGTGATGAAGCGATGAAAGTCATGGCTGGTTACGTATATAAAGAAACAACTATTCCTAAACTCTTGCGGACCGGAGAAATATTTTGAAGACATTTAAACCAATATACGAGACTGTCATATATAATCTTTTAAACAGAAAAATATTTTTTTAATATTTTATAGTTTCCACACATTTTTATATTCACGTGTTTGCTGTATATTTCCAAACAGCAACTGTTATGATATGCGCAGATATATATGTGTACGTTTGATCTTGTGTATGTGCGTAGCAGTGCGTGTATGTGTCTATGCGAAAGCGAATAGATCACTTGAGCATAGTGTTCGGCTATTGAATTCTCTCTCAATACTTGCCATTGCGTTGATAATGAATGTACGACGCCTCTGTTAAAATATGCCACTTCCAAATCCTTGATCATCGGCTGCATCCATATGTCGACTATCGATCTGTAATAGCGACATGGTGCATCGATTATTCCTTCCCGACATCTATGCTGCATCTATCTGGACAACAGTCATCAGTGACGCCATATTGTAAGGCAGGACTTACTGCCGGTTTTAGATGTTTATTTTATGCTTTGATTTCAGGCTTTAAAAATGTTAATGTAAGTTGTAGGGATGGACGAGATTCTGGATGCAGGAAGCAAAGAAGCAGGGTTGTAAAGAGACGATATCCACAAAGATAAGGACGATGGCGTCGACAGACGTGCAGTCTCCTTTTAAATGAAAAAGAAAATGGCGTATTCCGAGCAGAAAAATTAGGAGAAAAGTGGGAGATAGGCAGGTGGAACTAAAAAGGAAGAAGAAAAAAAATAACCGTTAAATGATATGTCCAATGTAACTTGGACTTCAGCCATGTTCCTTATGTAGTCTAGTTTAAACCGAGTTTCTCTTCGGGCATTTATCAAAAATTTAAGAAATTCGATTATGCCAAAAAAGACGTTATAATATCCTTATGCATATGCACACAATAGGTGATCAGTAAAAAATTAAATAAATTACTAAAGTTGCTGAAAAATGTATCGATACCTTGTACCACTCCAGAATGTATGTGACACCTCCTAGAAAGCTTTATCTTTAAAATAGGCAGATCAGACCAAAAACAGATTATAGCTGCTATATCTGGGTTGGAGCTACCCACTAACTTTGACTCCATTCATTTGTGAATATCTATACTGATGATACAACAGTATATGCGTGCACCTCCAAAACCCTCAATATCCAGAGCTTAGCAGCTGATCTCTCCTCTGAACTATCTCTAACAGCTCAGTGGAGAAAAGTAAACTAGTGACATTCCACCATTTCAGATCGAACGTGTGATGAATGGATGTCCCCTTAGGGAGCCCCCGTGACTTTTTAGAACTTAAACTTAGTCCAGACCCCAAGTGGAACTCCTACATATGATCCATCGTTAAAGATGCTGGAAAAAATGGTCGGTCGGTTCTCTGTCACGCTCCATCAAGCATATGAATCCTCCTGCTGTCTTCTAACTTTATAACATAGAGGGCCAACCGAACCGCTCTCTTCCACTCAAGATGCGTCTCTTACTCTGTAATCCTCAACCTCGAGTGGCCCTCGGGCTTTGTAAATAGTACTATTATAATACCAAGCGGCTCTAATACATTTATATATAAAAACAAACAAGCACACAGGCGGACGGGCATTCACTATGTCTAGATATTAGGAGGTGATAAGATTGGGCAATTAATTTGATTTATGATACCCACTTATCCTCGGGGTTCCCAAGGCATTTTCGTCACACACAGTTTTGTCTTTATTTCATTTTATCCGGGGGAAGTCAGGGAGAGCACACGCTTCTCCAACGAAACGCGTCGCTAATACAATTTTTCCACGTTGTCTCATCATCTTCAGTTTTTTTTCGGATACTGTTGTACATTCTACAAACACACTGTTATCTAGGAATAATGTGTCACTGCCAACACTTGGGTTTGAACATAGATCGCCTGTGAGCAAACACGGACGATCCCATTATTGAATTAAGTAGACCACGTGACCAGAGAGGAAACACATAATAGGAATTAGCTTTGGTGTCTAAATGATTGTCATTCTATTTTATCCTCTATTACTATACGGATCGCTATTCTCTACCCTATTCTGTATACTATTTCTCTATTCCGATCACTATACGGATTACTATTCGAGCGAGTATTATCGAACAAGTACTATTAGTTCGAGTATTATTCGAAGGCGTCTGACATCAGTATTGCTCAATAGCGTACTATAGTGATATCTGCGATTACAAAGTCTTTACTATGACAAGCATTTCAAAAGTGGCAAGGAGTGTTAGCTGAAATCACAAAACACACACACAAAAAAAAAAAAACTTTATTAACTTCAGAAAAAACTTGTCTGATATTAGTGTTGGCTAACTTAACAAAATTTATTTTAATTATTATTTTATATTTAATATTTATCAACTTATATTTAATACTTATTAATTTATAAAATATAAATTATATTCTATTTAATTTTAGTTTATTTAATAAATTTATTTAATAATTATTTCATGTAATAATTATTTTAATTATTATATTATATGTATTATTATTTGTATATTATATATTGTTTTAATTTTAATTTTAGATGTTAGCTTTTTAATTACACTTTCTTAAAAAATTTAAAAATCTCAAATTTTAAAATAAGTAATTTTCCTTGTATAAACTAGATGTTAATATTTTAAAATATAGGTCAAGGTCATTTTAACTGTCTTCTCGTACCAGACACTTCTACCACCATTACCATGATATGGGCAGTTTATTTAAATTTAGGTCTAGGCTCTCATTGCAACTTCCTTTTAATTGTAATTTCTCTCTTTCCTTTTTTTCTTTTTCTTTTTTTTCTTTCTTTCTATCTTCTTGACAAATAAATCTTGTGGGTCGAAATAGCTATTCGAATGGGGTAATATTGGATTTCTATCTATGTAATATATACTCTGTTATAATAAATACAATTTATCTTTTTTGTGGATCAGTTTTAATATTTCATATTATTAGGATTCACTTGGATTATATACCAATGGATTATTATCTGTATATATATATATATGTGTGTGTGTGTGTGTGTGTGTGTGTGTGTGTGTGTGTGTGTGTGTGTGTGTATATATATATATATATATATATATATGAAGAATAAAAAATATTGAAAAATTAAAATTTTCAGATACACTGGGTTGTAGATTAATATTCTTTCGTCTTTATTATTGCTATTTCATTTAGATTCCTCGACTAGTTTCGGCCAACATGTCCATCACCAGGAAAAGAAATATTTCTGCTTGCTGGTAGCAGTGAACTACAGAAATGAATGTCTTAATGGAGAAAATGAACTTTTGTCTGTAGCTTTCATTTGTTTTTTTAAATTTTTTTATCTTTTTACACACACACGCACACACACACACATATATATATATATATATATATATATATATATATATATATATATATATACTGCCTATATCTAAATATATTTTGCTTGAAATCGAGTCGCAACCAATGAGTGCGACGCATGTGCAAAGCTGTGTAATCCTGTAGCCAGATTAAGTACATTGTTTTTATCTACTCACTTGTATCATTGAATATAAGCAGCAGGACCCTTTATAAAACTGTTATTATCCTCTCTGATTTGATTGTTTGATTCGTTTTCTACGGCTTATCAACCCTTTTCGGGTTATTTAATGGCAGAAAATATGTTTAAATTCTAAGAATATTTTCTTGAGGTAAATATAGTTTAATGATACAAGTCTTAGCAATTATCCCAAAGCTGGGGGAACTACAGATGGATCTATACATTTCCCAAGTTTATTTGTGCATAAGTGAATATAACGAATCAAACGGGAATTGGAACTCGGCTCTCTGATTTACAATTTCCCGCCGTTATTCATTACACCACCCTCACATCCAAGCTTACTGGACTTGATACTCCTAAGCGGTCACTCATCTAGGTACTGACCAGGCTCGACGTTGCTTAATATGGATGATCATATGAGAACCAGTGTTTTAACATAAGCCAGAACTCTTTAGTGACGTTAGCTTCTTAAATATATTGCAATTCTCTTTTGTCTAATCAATCTTAATTATCAACTGTGAAGTACTTTTCATCGTTCTAGTCTTGATTAAAGCTATTTAAATTGAATAATTGAAATAGAAATACTAGAATTTAAATAATTTAAAACCAACCGGTCTTGGATTTTTCCAATTACTAAATTCTTTTTTAATGATTATATTTAAAAAAAAAAAAAATGTAGCAGTATAGTTTTTTTTTTTTAGGTTTTATGTAATTTTGGACCAGGAAAAGGCATATTTCTCAATTAAGTTTCTTTTAAATCGACCATTCTTGCCGTATCAAAACAAGTCTCAAAATACATAAAAACAAAATTCACCCTGACAACTTATTAATTAAAAACACAGAAGTACATTCATTCAAATTAGCTTCGCTTCATCTTCGTTGAGAATTGTGCAACTTAAAATGCCTGGAGACTGTTGCAAGCAACGCATACACAAAGGTGAAGAGGGAATTAACACATGATGGGCCTCACCGTCACGGGCATCTGCTATTATAAACAAAAACAAGGCTTGGCACTCTTGCACCACCTCTCTCTTCCCGTCTCTTCCCCTCTCTCTTTCCCTCCCTCTCTCTCACCCTCACACATACATACACACGCGCATGCACGCCCAAATAACCTTTCCTGAATTCTTGGTTCATTTGGATTACAGGCTAGAAACTATGTTGAATTAATACGGTTAGTTCTGCTGATAGCAAGAGGAAGAAACATTTCTAAGAATCTGCAGAACGTGAAACGTGACGTCACTCAACGTAAAATACTATTCGTGAACCAGAGAGCAACGAAGAAATAGCGAAACATATTTTCTACCAGGATCGCTCCTATTTAATCCTGACAACTGCCAATTGACCCCTTACTGATAACCTACACATTTATATAGTAAAGTCATTTACAATGCATTTGTAAAAAAAAAAACATCCTATAAAATATGAATTATGCATATAACAGTACTATTCCGCCTAGCCCTGGGTATGACGATAAACTACATCTAGCAGCAAGGATTCAGATCGGGATATTGAAGGTTTTGAGGAGCGTGGAACCAACTCTTAATTGCTGTCGGTCTCAGTTCCATCTTCAACCAGAGTGGTAGCACCTGTTAGGGTCACAGCTATGGGCAAATAGTGACCTTCAAACAAAAGCAAAATCATAAAGTGTAAAAATACATTTTTATAGTAAAAATACCAGCAATGCAAATATGTATGAAAAAAGTACCTATGATACATATTTATAGTAAAACTAGTAACAATAACTATTTATAGCAAACTTCCAACAATACCTATTTATAGTAAACTTATATTAAAGTTAAAACAATAGATATTTATAATAAAATGGTCAACAATACATTTTTAGAGCAAAATTACAAAAAATACATTTTATATCAAAATGATCAACATTGATCATTACAATTGCGTTCAAAATATTTAAATTTCCGTATTAAATCACCGATAAAGGTCGATATGCCGCTTGTCATATAGGAATAAAGTTTCGTTGACGATATTGGAATTTGAACACAGATCACCAGAGAGCAAACACATGTGATTCCATTTCTATTAAGAAGACTACGTGATCGTAAAAAAATGTATATATAGGAATTAGTGTGGCGTCTAACAGATCACCATTTCTATTCCATCCTCTATTACTATACGGATCAATCTTGCTACACTATTCTCTATCTCTAAACTATTCAAAATACTATTTCTCTATTCGGATCACAATACGGATCACTATTTGGTGGCGACTTTTCGAGCGAGTATTATCAAGTAAGTACTATTAGTTCGAGCATTATTCGAAGGCGTCTGTTCAATGGTCTTACTATAGTTGTATCTGCAATTGCAAAGTCTCTACTAAAACGTCCATTACGAAAGTAACAACGAGTATTCGTTGTCATCACAAAAATGACGAGTGTTCGTTGACGTCACAAAACCGCTAAACAAAAATAACCAACCAACTATTCCGTCAGTAATACTATTATACATATAGTAATATTACGCTAACTGTACTATTACATATATAGTACTGTTCCATTCATTTATGACTAGCAGCAATCGCTTTCTTACTGATTTCCTTTGCATTTATATAGTAAAATCCTTTACAAAGCAACTATAGTAAAACCTTGCTTGAAGTAATAATAATCATACAAGCATACAATAGCTCTATTATGCCAGAGATTTTTCCATTTGTTCGTAACAACTGTTAATTGCTTCATTTCTGATTCTTAATGTATTTCTATAGGAAAATCATTTACAACGCTGGTGTAAAATAAGAATACATACAATAGTCATATATCCTGCCGATAATGCTTCAATTTATTCTTGACCACTGTCAATAGCATTTTTCTCATTTTTTTCTAATAAGCACCTTATCTTCTGTATTGTACCTGTATTGTACCTGTATGTAACCAAAACAAAGCAAATTATTGGTAAAGTTTCCAAGAACAACCGTACCAGCAATACATACATACATACATATATATATATATATATATATATATATATATATATATATATATATATATCAGTGGAACTCCGGGGTTCGGGCTTGTCGGGCTTAGCCCGAGCGGGTCAATATTCAAGTGCATCTATTTCAAAGCAACAAAAATCTTTCGTAATGTGTCGTTTTCATTCTTATTCAGCTGGATTCAAAACTAATTGTTTAACTCCGTTCCTCAAAATATTAACCGAAATACATTTCCTTTATATTGTTCATAATAAAGAAGAAAGTAAGAAAGAAAGAAGAAATAAAAAAGAAAGGAAGAAAAAAAAAAACAAAGAAAGAAAGTAAGTAAAAAAAAAACAATGAATTAAAATTAACGTGGTTAATCGAGCTGGGTAGATCTGATCCCTTTCAATCTGGAGACAAACTTAAAAGTCAATGTATTTCTTGCTTTAATTTATAAATAATATTTTAAAAACCACTAACGAATTGTATGTCCCATTTTTCAAAGAACACATTTTTATTCGAGCTTATTGTTTTCAAATGTTCGTTTTAAATAATGTATTCCGTACAATATAAGGATTTTAACGAAATATTACAATTGAAAACTGACAAATTAAATTTAGACCGACTTAAATTCAGCAAAAAAACAAAGAAAATGTCAGCATTAACTCTTCAACTTGAATGTTGGGTGAGGAGTGTGACTGGGTAGTGTTCAGGAAATATGATATCAGCCAGTAGTACTGATCATAAACGTTCAATAAATTAAACTAAAAATTCACTGACAGAGAGATACATAAAAACACCAAAACATAGACATATATATATAAACACACACTCGAAATAGATAGACACGACTGGCATGCCTGGAAATTTTTTTTCAATAAATGTTTATTTTTATGAAATTATTAAAATTAACATTAAAATACCAAAATGTGTGTTTTTTTGTTTTTTTAGTTGGTGCACAGAGATTTTTTAAATTATATATTTTAGTTAGAGTAAAGAAATTTTCTTAAAAATTATAATAAACTCGAGAAACATTGATGACCTAGAATCACCACTGGTCTAAATTAAATTTGCCACTGATATATTATTAATTTTATTTCATTCTTTTTTTACTTACTTTCTTTTTTCTTCTTTCTTTGTTTTTTCTTTCTTCCTTATCATGAACAATATTAACGAAATATATTTCGGTCAAATGTTGAGGTACTGAGTTAAAATTATTGGTTTGTGGGTCAACTGAAGGCAAGAAGGAAAACAACGCACTCCGAAATATTTTTGTTGCTTTGGAATAGATATACTTGAATGTTGACTCGATTCGGCTGCACCCGACAAGCCCGCCCCAACATATTATATTGTCTCAACTCTCATCTTCAGCTGTGCAGTAACTGTCCAGCATTCACTGCCATATAAAAGGATTGATCTTACATAGCAGTTCAACTCTCAGTTCATTGCTTTTATTTTCTCAAGACTCCTCTTCGACTCTGAGAAAATTGTTCATCGTTCCCTGCCATATAGAACTGATATTACATAGCAGTTCTGCATTCTTTTCATTGTCTCGTCTCCTCTTCATTTCCACTGATATATATATATATATATATATATATATATATATATATTAGGTTGGTGCAAAAATACTGTCGTTTTTTTTAGGTTCAACTTCAAAAGATCATAACTCCTTTCATAATAAACTTCAATAATCGAAATAAGAACCATTAAAATCGACACATTTTTGCCAACGAGAAACAAGTTTATTTATCCCGTTAGCATAGAAATCCGGAGTTCTGGAAGCGATGAAGTCATTGAAGGCCGATTCGGCATCATCTCGGCTTTTGAAGCATTTTTCGCGCAGGAAGTTGTCGGGATGCTTGAAAAAGTGATAATCGGTGGGCGAGAGGTCCGGTGAATATGGCGGATGAGGCAGAGTCTAGTAGCCCAATTCGTTCAGCTTCTGCAGGGTCAGTTGAGCAACATGCGGGCGAGCGTTGTCATGAAGGAGAATTGGTCCCTTCATATTTACCAATCTCGGGCACATACGTTGGAGCTTCTGGTGCATTTCGTCGATCGTAATCGTTTCACCCGGATTCAAGAAGCTGTGATTGATGAGGCCGGCCGCAGACCACCAAACAGTTACCATAACCTTTTTTGGTGCAATTTTGACTTCGGGGAGTGTTGTGGAGCTTCTCCGGCATCCAACCACTGTGCCGAGCGTCGCCGGTTGTCGTAGAGGATCCACTTCTCATCACACGTCACAATCTGCTCGAGAAATGGGTCGTTTTTGTTGCGCAGAAGGAGCGTAGAAGACACCTCAAAACGACGATTTTTTTTTATTATCTTTCAATTTATGCGGCACCCATTTATCCAACTTTTTTGACTTCCCTATTTGCTTTAAATGGCGAACGATTGTTGAGTGGTCGACCTCGAGTTCAACAGCAACTTCTCGTGTGGTTTTGCGAGGATCGGCTTCAATTAAGGCTTTCAAATGTTCGTTATCAACTGCAGTCGGCCGGCCGCGACCGTCTTCATCTTCGAGGCTCTCGTCACCATTGCGAAATTCCTTGAACCACCGTTGTGCCACACGTTCGTTAGTGGTTCCTGGGCCAAACGCATCATTGATATCACGAGCTGTCTCGGCAGCTTTTCGGCCTAGTTTGAACTGGAACAAGAAAATCGTGCGGATTTGAATTTTGTCCATGCTGTCGAAAAGCCTCCAAAGAAATGAATGAAGAGATTGAGAACGGTAACAAATAACACGATTCGATAGAGCGAAAAACGTGCTTCAAAATGATATATAACATGGCTATATATATCAATGAATTAATTCAGAAATCATATATAAAAGTAACATATGTGAGAAAACGACATTATTTTTGCACCAACCTAATGTATATATATATATATATATATATATATATATATATGGAAAAATATACTCTTACGGTGGGCTATATTTATGGGATAAAGTGCTCAATATCAGAGATAGAGCGTGTGTAAATATAAAAGTGAACATTGAAGTCAACACTTAGAGGCGACAGGCTGTTTCATGCTAGACGCAATCATCAGACTATATATATATATGTGTGTGTGTGTGTGAGAGTGAGAGAGAGGGGGCACTATTATATAGGGTGCCCACTGAAAGACTGAATGATATAAAACAAAAATAACTTTTACAAACATATGAGTGTCTTAGGGTAGTAATCTGTGGACCATTTGAGAGAAGCGATGGCTATAAGCTGATGGATGCTCAAAGACACTCTGCCGTACAGCTTTCACCGCTGAGCCAATGCGCGCAGTGCGCTTAGGACCTCTTACCTGAAGATCACCGACTGATCCAGTTCTTTCAAACCGGGCGATTAATTTCCTAATCATGTTATCGTTAGGAGATACACTGACATTAAAATACTATCGCTATTTTCTCTAAGTTTGAATAATTGATCTTTCATTGAAATACAAAAACTCGTTTTCCTCGTTGCTGGACATCATATGTTTTAAAATATATTAGGATGCTTGGAAAGTAATTACGTTTAATTTGAAAGGATATAAAGTTAAATTTCTTTACATGATATTTCGCAAAACTAATGAATTTCTGTCCAATGGGAAGGCAAATTTTTGATTCCACGTCTATAGAAATTTAAGTTTTTATTTACCGAAAAGAAATTGAAAAACTGTTTTCACCTTTTTTGTTTCTGAATGTTCTGTCACTTATGTCAAATGTTCTGGTGTATGAAACAAATGAAAATTTATAAGTGTTCAATCTGGAGAGTACGGAGAATGTGGAAGAACTTCCCATACTAATCAGTTTATTTTTTTATCGGGTTTGTTTTGTGGACGATGCCTTTGTATTGTCATGTTGGAGAGTAACACCTTTTCTGTTTACCAAAGCAGGACACATCTGACACTTTATTTACTCAATCAAGTTCCTGAAAATAAAGATCTGTAGTAATGGTCCCTTCATGTTCCAGTAGCTCATAATGGACAGCACTTTTCATATTCCAACAGACGCAGAGCAAGGACTCCTGTGGATGGATTTCTGGTTTGGGTGCTGGCACTGGTTTCTCATTTTGTCATAAAACACGGTCTTTTACTTGTGACATGCAAAACACATTTTTCATCATCTCTATAGTTGCAAAATCCGGTGAGTCTGGTGGATGTGGAAGAACCTCGCATCTATATTTCTTCTTAGGTTTATCTTTTGAAGGGTGTGCTCTTGAATTGGCATGAGAGGGAATAACATAATTTCTATTTACTGGAGGTTGAAAAACACGAACGAATTTATCTGACTACCTAGTATTCTTCCTCTTTTATTTTTATGATCTTTTTCAAAGGTTTACAATTGAACATTACGTTTTTATTTAATCCTGTTCATTTTTAAACCTACAATAAACCTTTCCCTATTTAGATCATTTATACATGGATTTTAATTCATTCGATAATTCTTATACAAGAAAATTTATGCATACTTCCAAAGTCTATTTTAAATAGTTTTGGTGAAATCATATTCTCTTGCCGCAAAACCTTTATTGTGGCGTCATGTATTAGAATTATTCAAATACTGTTATCATATATATACTCTTAATAACTTATATAATTCATGTACATTACTTACTACCGTAGTTAATTAAA
>CAHIKZ030005532.1:1835000-1900000 GCA_903632075.3 Acanthosepion pharaonis
GGACGAGGCTCCGCCGAAGGGCAGAGTCTCGTTCGGGGAGGTTGATCAACCCAATCCCGTTTATACGGGTTCTACGGGTTCTACGGGCATTTTTTAGCCGAGCCTACGGGCTCGGGAAACCCACGTTAAACTCGGCCTTGTGCCACATGCAACCCTCGTGTGGGTGTGGCTAGATACCGAATCGAGTCGAGCCGATAGTGGTTCACTCCAAACCAGACTGAGGGTCATACTAACACCTTCCACATCTTGTATTATTATTTCGTGTAATATACCTTCGTTATTTCTACTCTTGTGTTCGTGTTGTTCTTCCTTGGTCCTAACCTGGACCATAACAAATATACATTCTAATATCTTTCTGGAATTTATTATCGCATCTGGATTCATCCATCAACCCCGTAGGGAGCACGTTCTGGCTATTCCATCAACTATTTTCTGATATAAACGATGAAATGTGTCTACCTTGGATTATTATTTTTTTTTATCGCGGATTTTTTTAAGGGAAGTAGATTTCTTCTGCACAAATGTTAAAATTTTAGTGTTCAGGAAAACGTCGACTCGGGAGTTTGTGCCACAAATTAGCAGTTCTCGAAAACATCTGATTGGAACTTCTTCCTTAAAAGTGGAATACGGTAGAAATGTGGGAGATTCGAGTCCTTGGACATAGCATGGGGAATTCTTGCCATAAATGACTGAACTGGTGGAAATAACGAGTGAAGCACGTCTGGATATTTGCCAGGGAAATAATGATAGCGTTCCCGTGGACTTGTGACTTTGGGTTTGAGGGGAAAACGGTTGTAGGGTGGAAAACTAAATAATCCGCCAGATGGCCGCGTAAACGATATTGAACTCTGCCAAAACTAGAGACTGAGTATTGGCCAGCTGCAGCATAAATATGGCAGCAATACTTCATTTTTGGTTTCATATGACTTTTATTAAAAAAAAAAAAGAAGCATGGTCGGTATTTTCTGGAGCGGTATAAAGAGCAGACCATTTTTAGTTATGGATCCTACAACGGATTTCACTAGACTGACCCTGAGTCCTAATACATGTTCAAAAAAGAATCCTCATTGAGTGTACAAACGTTCATTGTGACGAGAGAAATTTTGAGCTCCGATCAGTGCCGATGAAATTTTACTAGTTTGATTTTGGATGTAAAAACCAGTTTATTTCTCCGATCAGATCTTAGAGCTTGATCAGGAGAGAGATCAGCTATAAGGCACCGAACATGCGAACTCCAAGACCAGTGTTTCCCGTAACCTAGGGTGCCACAAGATGTCGCTATGGCTTTTACTAAAAACAGTAATAAATAAGCTAATGCATTTTTTTTTTTTTTGTATTTTTTCTTTAATTTTATATTCGTGATTTTACTATACACGTACGACATGTTGTTGGAAAATCGTTTTTATTCTAGATTGAAGGAGGCAACTGTAACAGCTCTTTGAACACAAGCTACTAAACGCTGCATGCCACAGCTGTGCGTTCGGGACGTTGTAAGCTCGGTATGCAATAAAGTTTTGTGTTGACAAAGATGAGCATCAAAACTGTTCTTCACCTTTAAAGACCATGACTTTTAGTTGTTCGTTTTGAAGACATTGAGAAGAAGAAGGAGCCTGGACATGGCCACTTCCATGAAGCCTTCACGAAGTGGCTAGAGCGTTACAAGAAATGTCTTGAAGCCAACAAACTATACTTTCAAGGAGATTATTTTTGTACTTCTTTGAAATTAGTAAATGTCTCTCCTGAAAAAGTCTCAAAACTTTTGGAATGCACATCGTATATATAAATTATGCCACAATTTTGGCATAAAAATGCTACTCTAATTAAAAGATGAAAAATGTTTAGAAAATGCTTTAATCGCTAGTTCAACCGCCATTCTTGGTAGATCTTGTTATCTCAACGTGGGATATTTAATAAAAAAATGATGGAAACAAGAAACATAAAAAAAAAGAATCTGAATGAAATTGGTAAGATTATATATCCAAACCATATAAAAAACATTTTTTTTCCAAATTTTCAATTCGCAACGTCTCTCGTTCGTGCGCATGTGCAGTCGCATCGGCGTAAACAAACCTAGTCCGACGAAGTCCAAAGTAACGAAACGCATTACTCGAACCCCCATATATATATGTGTGTGTGTGTGTGGTGGACTCTCCCGTCGTATTCGACGTATGAGGGTCAAGCAGATCAATTCCTCGGAACCGACGGCCCAGACACCAGCACATATGATTTGATTATAGTGGTGAAGGATTTTTGAAGGACCCAACTTTTTAAAGGGCCGAATACAGAAACCTGGTGCACAGCGTGCCGCAAGGTCCCCAAACGACCCCCCGCAGGTTTTCAATTCAGAGTTGTCTTTCTCCTAGACTAGTTGCCATCCAAAGCGATAGAACACAGTCTGTCCTGCTATTTACCCATAGCTGTAGGAGAAGAGGATTAATACCTTTCCCAAGGGTATTAGCACATAATTGAATATATATACATTCCTCGAGCTTCCTATATATATATATATATATATATATATATATATATATTGTCATCCACAGACAGACTGTTTCGCTGTATCCAGTTGCCTCTAGCTAGGATCGTCAGTCGGGGATTCTACCACTAAGCCGTTGGCGCACGGCAGGGATGAAGGTGAATTTTAAGTGTATTTATTTTTAGATAAACACACAGTGACTGAGAGAACTCAATTCGAATTACCGAAGAGTCTTGCATTATTAGCCGTAATAGTCACTGTTTACAAACTCACACTTCCTCCCCAGTGAGCTCAACCGAAATAAATTTTTCAGTAGCATATATATTGTCATATATATATATATATATATATATATATATATATATATATATATATATATAGAGAGAGAGAGGGGGGAAGCTCAAGCTGTGGCTCTAAAGGTTTGGCCTGCTGGCATTCTTCATAAGCTTTAGGGATACGGAATTTCAGGACGTTATTTGACTTAATACAATTATTCCTAGCAAACCGTGTAATGAAGGTCGTCCTAAACGGATTCTCCTCCAGTTCCTTTCTCACGCCTTGTTCCCAAGGCTCTATCCTGGGTTCTACACTGTTTCTGATTTTCATTAACGATCTTCCTGATGTCATCAGTTCCCAAGTAGGTATCTGTACAGACGACACCACTATTTACTCTTGCCTCAATAGCAAATCTGGTATGGCTGAAAAAACTAACTTGGCTGTTGGTCTCGAAAAGAACCTCCAATCTGTGGTTGACTGGGGCAAGAAATGACTGATAATCTTTAAGGCCTCAAAAACAAAACTACTCTCTCTTACCCACCACAGAGAACCCTCCCTGCCTCCCATTTCTGATGCTCAACTCCACGAGAGCGCCTTTCTGCGCCTTATTGGTCTCACACTGTTGACCTGAGATGGAACAAAAACATTGAATCAATAGCTACATCCACCGCAAGGAAAGTTGGTTCTCAGTGTCGCACCAGAAAGTTTTTTCTCGCCTGAGTCCATCCTTCAAATCTATAAACCAACCATTCGCCCTTGCATGGAATACTGCTGCCAGATATGGTATGGAGCCCTCGCTGTCCGTCTCAAGGTCGTCGACAAAATCCAGAAACGGACATGCAATATGCTTGGTCCTGATCTGACATCTCGTCTACAGTCACATTCTCACAGACGTGCCGTCGCTTCCCTCTGACTTTTCTACAAATACTTTAACTGCTCTGACGAGCTACTTTCGCTGGTTCCCTAACTGCATGAATTTATAAACGTGCCATTTGGTTGGCATCTCAGTCCTACGCTTTCACTTTCGAAACTGTTAAATGTAGTCTTCTCTTCTATTCCAATAGCTTCATGTCTAGCACTTCCCGTCTGTGGAACTCCCCTCCTCTTACTTACTTCCATGATATCTATAATCTCCAATTACTCAAATGCAATGTCAATCGACATCTTCAGATGCCTTGATCTAATTCCCTGTACGTCTTTTCATTTTCATTCTTTCCTCTATCACGTCTCTTTACTCTTGCTCTCACTCTCTGTAACCCCTTGCGTGCTAGTGGCCTTGCTTGGGGTGAAATTCTTAATATATATATATATATATATATATATATATATATATATATATAATATTTTATTTTAAATAATTGCTCTAGCCGTTACCATAGTAATGTTAATTTTAATAATGAATATGCTTATAAAACGCGTAAATTTCAGGAATTAGTTATTCAAAAAAAAATTCGTTTGAAGATGGTAGAGAGCTTGGTACTTTAATTCAATTCAAATAATTATATTGAAATTTTCGGCTCCTGTTTTGAAACATGAGAACTCTTATGTAGCGTTGGAATCATATTTTTAAATAAATATATATATATATATATATATATATATATATATATATATATATATATATGCGTATGCATATCTGTATGTCTGCGTGTATGTAAATCAATAAGTGCATAGTGCACTTAATTCCTTGTCGCTTTCTGTTAATCACATTGATCAAATGTTTACAATGAAAAATTTAGTTAAAAGTTTCAGCCCAAAACCGTATCAGACTACAGACATTGATCCAATCTCGCATATTGAAAGAAAGAAAGAAAGAAAGAAAGAAAGAAAAAAAAAAAGCAAGAAAGAAGGAAGGAAACAATAAATGAATGAATGAATAAATGAAAAGGCACCAAAGATCTCCGTGTACCTAAAACAAACGCTTATTAAACCGTTGATAGCTAGAAAAAAAATTACAAGCGGCTTTTCAAGTCACCTCAGTGCTCTTTAGTTTTTGGCATTCTTTCATATTTGAATGACTGTTTAATTTGTAAAATGTATATAGGTCCTCCAGAGGGATATTGAGCATTACAAGATGCAAATGTATAAGAATTTAACTGCATTTTATGCAGGGACATCAGATTGAATATAAGGAAAACTTTGTCTATATTTCTGAGATGAAGTATTATGTACATTATTTACATTATTCAGACTATTGTCCTCATCTTTGTCGCCATATTTATCACAACGTTTCGGCCGTTGTACACTCCGGCCTTCTTCAAGTGGTTGGACTTTCGAACTGAACCCTTTATTTCGCTCAATCAAGCGAAAATCACCCTTGAAATAGAAATAATTGTTTGTACGGAATGTAAGGACCTACATACAACAATTTATCTTTAACTCAAGTGGCGACAGAAGAATTGTCTTTGAACTTTAGATTAAGGTTAAACATTAATGCAATACTTCGATCAATTTTGAGTTATTCTGTAGTTTATTGTTGCCTATCCCCCCCACACACACATATATATATATATATATATATATATATATATATATAGGACGAAACGCCCATCCAGTGCTTTCTGCATTCTGTTGAGGTTTCTTCTAGACTCGATGGATTACTTAATTATAATTATCTCATATCCTCCTAATTTCTATCACTTGTATATCATAGCTTGAATCGGCTTCTAATGCTCTGGATGGAGCGTCTTGGGGTTAGTAGTCGTGGCTCGTAGGGGCACAGTCCTATGGATAAAAGAGAAACTCGGAGGAGTTCCACCATGGAATATGTGATCGAGCGGTGCTATAGCGAGTCTGATTTGGTATCATTTCGTCACTGAAGCTCATTGGAACAGTTGGCATGATGTTTGACTGTTAGCGTAACTGTCCGGGTTTCAATTCCTGGTTGTGGATGCGCACTGCTGATGAGTCCCAAATATTTGACGACACGCCCGCCCAGATCTGTTAAGGTTTCTTCTAGACTCGATGAATTACTTAATTATCTCAAATTCTCCTAGTTTGTATCATGTACGGATGATTTTGTTTTTTTTTTAACCTGACATATTTTTATTACGTAAACATTTTTTATTAGACGAAAATATCCTGCTGCATAGTTCATGTTTCTTTAATAAGATTTCTCGAACATTCAGGCCGATAGACAAAAATAAATACGTGTATACACTAAAAATAATGTTTAAGTAATAAAACACACACACGGATATATATATATATATATATATATATATATATATATTTCGAATTACACTCGAATTCATTAGATTCACTTCCGTGCTAATACCCTTGGAAAAGGTGTGAATCTTCTTCTTCTCCCTCCAGCTATAGGTGAAATAGCAGGACAGACTGGGTTCTATAGCCTTGGATTGCAACTGGTCTAGGAGAAGGACAACTCTGAATTCAAAACCTGCGGACGGTCGTTTGGGGACCTTGTGGCACGTAGTGCACCAGGTCTCTGTATTCGGCCCTTCAAAAAGTGTGGATAGTCCTGCACGAAACCTTCACCACTATAATCAAATCACATGTGCCGTTGTCGGGTTGTCGGTTTCCTAGGAACTGATCTGCTTGACCCTCATACGTCGAATTCGACGGGAGAGTCGATATATATATATATATATATATATATATATATATATATATATATATATATGTGCTGGGTTAAAATAGACCTAAATCTGGAACAGTTTCAATAAATACTTCTTTTAATTCGTCCAATGTGTGAGGATTTCTATCATAAACCTTGTTCTTCAATACACGCCCCAAAAAAACAAAAAAAAAAACATAAGAAAGCCAGAAACGTCGTATCCAATCCATGCTATCCCTTCTTCCGAACCAACGGAATTATCCCTACCAATCATCAAATATATATATATATATATATATATATATATATGGGGGTGCTAACGTTCAAAAATATCTATAAAAAATAACCTTTTCTTTTTTTTAATAATTAAAGCTTCCATTAACTCAATCGTATCGGCGATATTAAATATAATTATCTAAAGTATTCCAATTTTTAATGACTTTTTTCTTTTTGCTCTATTTACAGGTAAGTAATTTGAACCATTCGCAGTCTCTCTAATGGCGGATCGAGTACGTTTACCTCTTAAGATCCACTGGATTGATAAAAACGAGATTCAGGTAGGTAAACAACTATCTGCAAATCGAACTTTAAATGAACATTAAACCTAAATCTTTAATTCATATTTTTACTTCTATGAAAAATCAATGATAAATGAAAAATGATTTCTACATTGAATTCAAATTTTATTTGATTTCTGTTTCTATAGCTCTTTTTTTTAGGTTTCTCACTAGTGTGTGTCATAGTATTTGAATCGGTTTTCTCATCGGACTTGTTTGCTTGTAGTGGAGTCAAATTATTTGCGTATTTTCCTATTTAAAAGCCTTGGGAGAAATAAGGAATGTATCGTGGTTAGCATTAATCACACACACACACAAAAAAAAAACTGTTCAAAGTGTGCATTAAAAAAGAAAATTCTTAAATTCCTAGCACCCCTCTGTCGTGAGCATGTGTAGTCCTACCAACATAACAAAAAATTTAGTCTGATTAAGCCCGAAAGGGCCAAACGAGTCACGGGTAAACTTTTTCCACTTCGTCATACAATTTCCCCAATACTGTTCTTAATATATAAAAATATACACACACACACACACACACACACACACACACACACATACATATATATATATATATATATATATATATATATATATATATATATGACCATCATATAGCCTGACGTGTTATATTAGTTTAGCTACGGAAGAAGCATCTGGTTGGCAAGGTCAATTTACTGCTTTCATGGGAAATTTGTAGTTTAAAAGCAGGAAATCGACCAAGCTAAACAGACGCTTCCTTCATGCATACATACATACATACATACATACATATATATATATATATATATATATATATATATATATATATAGTTTATTTTGACAACAATCCGTTTCTTGCACAAGTTTCATTGAAGATGACTGACAGGATACCGCTATTAAGCTTTTTTATTAAATTGTTCTTGAATTCGTACAAGTGATTTCGTTTTTTGGACATAGAGTGTGTAAGGACTGCCCAAATGATCTGTGGACCCGAACACTTTCAGGTAATCTTTTTTTCTTTTTTTTTTTTGCTTAACTGAATTTTTTTTTTTTTTTTTGTCGGGGGACACGGAGTGTCTAGAAACTGTCAAAATCATTAAAAATAAGAAGGAAGCCTTAATAATAAAAAATAAAAAGCCAACACTTAATAATATGAACTACGAACACGGCCACAAAGTGCTCTGTTCAGAAATTAAAACGTCTTTATAACACTAAAAACATACACACAACGCTCGGAATTATAGAACAGTTGGACAGTTTCTACACACTCTGTGTCCCAAAAAAGAAAACACTTGTTCGAAAACAAGAAAAATAAATAAATAAATAGCTTAATCGTAGTACCTTGTTTGTCGTTTTTAATGAAACATGCATATATATATATATATATATATATATATATATATATATAGATAGATAGATAGATAGATAGATATATGTATATATATATATTCAGGGAAAGTTCTTGATTTACTATCATCTGTATAATATTCTTCTTTTTTGTGCTGTATCCCTTTAGAATGTAGCCAGTCATGGCACTCCACAACTTCCTATCTTTTGTACTACTTAGCAATATCTGTCCCCTTTCTATCCCTCCCAGTCTATGTTCTTGAATTCATGTACACAAGCTCATTAGATAAGTTAGTCGATGTTTCCTTTTGCCATTCTTGCCTTCAGTATGTTCGATGAGTATCAAATTCTCCAAACACTCTTTCCTCGTTATTCGTGCCAGTAATTTCAAATCTGTCTTTCTAATACGAAGTACAACTGACCTTTCCGTTCCTATTTTCCGCAACACTTCCTCATTTATTACATATTCTGTCCATGGAATTCTCATTATTCTTCTGTCATTCCACTTCACTTTTGCTTCAAGTCTCCTCGTCATCTCAGAAGAAATAATTCAGCATTCACTGCCATCTTCATGGACGGTTTATGACATAAGAGCTGAGCGATATTTGTTTCCAGCGAAATTTTTTCCGTTTTGTGATAATTTAATTAGCTTCTGGTAAACATCGTCTTGCTTTCCAGTCAACTTTGATCTTTAAAAATATAAATCCAATATCAATCGTTATCTTCCGTCTTCTTAATTGTTGAGCTTTTATTGTTCTCTCCTCTTAATAATGTTTGCTTTTCTCATCTTATATCCACATATAGTAATAACCTCCTTGCATCTTAGAGGCTTTATTGCCTTGCTTAAGGTGAAATGATAAAAAAAATAGCTTGTCTTGTTTCCCTGCTGTTTTTTCTGTCTTATAACCAGGCAACTCTACCCATTTTTCTTTGTTTGGTATTACCTACTTTATAGTAAATATTTTGGTTTCTTTTTACATTTTCTTTCTCTCCGTCCCCGTATTATATTGCTTTTAATCATTGATTAAATTATTGATTATTGATTAAATTATTAATATTTTTTAATTATTAGTATCACATTGCTTTTAATATGTCTATGCTTCTAGCTTTCCATCATTGAGAGTAGATACATATAGATACATATAGATCTGTGTGTCTGTGAATCAGGGGCAACGTATTAATTTGAATACCGGCATATTTTGACGATTTTTTTTTTTTAAATCTAGGATATAATTTTTTTTTCAAATATCCAGGGCATGAAACCAAGTAGGATGAAGAATTTTGAAAACTGCTTAACACGATTTTTTCACAAAATGCGCGCAAAGTGGTCGATATTGATCGATTCTTAATCTTACCACGATGTCGATCAATACCAATAGGATCTATCTTGGGATTTTCTTGAATCTCAGAATCTTATTATGTTGATATTTGTGCCAAACGACTGCTGCAGTGTATTCCTGCTTAAAACTAGTGACTTGACAATGAAAAGCTAGATATGGATACAGAAAAAAAAAAAATAAAACCAGATCTGTTTCCGTATTCTTAAATTTGCCACCAACTATTTCCCAGTTTGCCTTTGATAATATACTGGCATTTTATATTTTATTTTATTTTATTTTTTATTTATTTATTTTATTTATTTATTTTATTTTATTTTATTTATTTATTTTTGTTATCTTATATTGCCTCCTTTAAAATACGGTTACTGCGTTTGATTTTATTTGGAAAGCGGACATTAATAAGATTATTCAAAAATTCTATGAGAAGACGTGACGAGATTTTGTTATGAATTCCATCCTATTAAACCAATTCCATAGACTTAATTTTTAAAATGCATCATGTTTTCCCTTGTTATAATTTACTAGCCGAATACCAGTCCTACGAACAGAAAAAAAGGTAAATTTTCATAGAAGTACTAAATAACTGTAATGCATTATTATTATTATTATTATTATTATTATTATTATTATTATTATTATTACCGTGTCCATTCATGACGTTAGCGTCCATGGCTCTCCACAATTTCTTGTCATTTGTAACTCTTAGTAAATTTTGCCTTTTTTGCTATTTTCCTAAACGGAAATTATAGTAATCATCTCTTAATATGGCTGCCAGCCACGGCTAGATAAATCAGTCGGCCTTATGGCTATCAAGAACAGAAGTGATCCATTAATAATAGATTTTGGAATATATGAAAACAAGTTGGCTGTTCAAATTTTTATTCTCTTGTCAGCATTTTTTTCAAGATCATCAACACAGCACAAGACGAATGTAACGAAAAATTATTAATATGGCGTCCTACATCAAATCCCTATATTTTACAATTATTTTAAAATTTTTCTATGTAGCAGTCATTTGAAAAATCAGTCCCATTTCCGTTACTTTGGAATTATGTTAACCATTTAAACAGGTTTGTTATATAGTTGTTTTCCTCTGTCCCTCTTGCCTTCAATATGCCCTGTGAGTGTCAAATTTTCCAAGTCCTCTTTCCTCATTATGCGGCCTAGAAATTTCAACTGCCTCTTTCTGATATAATCATGTGTCCTTTTTGTTTCCATTTTCTCTAAAGCCTCATCATTGTTCACACGTTCAGTTCATCTCATCATCCTTCTCTAAAATTAAATTTCGGTTGCTCCAAGTCTCTTCATCTGTGATGAGATTGTCCAGCATTCACTGACGTATAGGAGGACCAATATTACGTAACAGTTCAGTACTCTTTTCTTTGTTTATAGCGAAATTTTCCTGTTAAAAATATTTACTCGATACTTTTTCGTTCAACACAAAAGCGTTTCAAATAAAACATTTATTCTAATGAAAGTTTTTTTTCCCTCGTCGTTCTCCCTCTCTTTCTCCTCTTTTCTCTCACTATTCCCCTCTCTCTGGATGTATCTTTCTCTCTCCGTTTTTTTTTCTGTCTAGCCAAGCTTTTGGAAAACAATCTTGAATTTTGTCTTTATTTTCTTTATTTAAAAGAAATACCTTAAGTGAAATTGTTCTTTCTCTTTTTATCTATTTTTTTTTTCCTTCGCGCGAATTAATGGCTTTTGTAAGTTGTTGAGTTCCTCCCCAGAAAAATATTGTTTCGTAGTCAACAGAGGGCGCCAGTTGTCATTAAATGTCGACAGTTCCTTTTTACGATGAAGTCGAGTAAGACAAAAAAAAAAAAAAAGACAAGAAAGAAAGTAAATTTATCGGTCTGCATTCAAAACTCTACTCTAAGTTTTGCCTTTCGGGGAAACCTTTCAAATATACATCCTTTCCATTATTTTATGAAAAACATTATTTTATTAGTTATTTTATTAACTAAATGAGGCTAGGATATTGCTTCTATTTTTAGATTCTGAAACTGAATGGTATTCTTTTTAAGGTTTTTTTTTTTTAACCATTTCAATCCCAAGCAAGTCGGGATTGCCACTAGCACGCAGGGCGTTACAGAGAGTGGGAGCAAGAGTAAAGAGGCGTGATAGAGGAAAGGATGAAGAGAAGGACATGGAATTAGATCAAGGCATCTGAAGATGTCGATTGACATTGCATTTGAATAATTGAAGATTATCACTCTCAGGGAAGCAAGTAAGAGGAAGTGAGTTTTACAGACGAGAAGTGCAAGACATGAAGCTATTTGGGTAGAAGAGATGGCTACATTTAAGCGTTTCGACAGTAAAAGGGTGGGAGTGAGATGCCAACATAGTAGCACGCTTAAATCTATGCAGTTTGGAAACCAGCGAAAGTAGCTCATCGGAGCAGTTACCGTGAAAACATTTGTAGAAAAGTCAGAGGAAAGCGAAAGCGAAAGTGTCTGTAGACGAGATGCCAGATCAGGACCAATCATATTGCATATTCGTCTCTGGATTTTGTCGAGGACCTTGAGACGATTCATTTAAAAATGTCATTTTTATCCCTAATGTTTCAACATCTTAAAATTATATCAATGAGTGACATGTTATCGGTGATGTATCGCGCCACCCACTGCAGGTGGGTCATTGTTTTCACTACCTTTGTTGTAGGACGGGATGAATACTCTTTCTTTACGACTCTTGATTTATCTGTCATGTAGAAAATTATTATGCAGTCCCATGTGAATCTGGGTAAATAAAAACATATGGTGTAATTAAATGGACAACACTGAAAGCAGTTTGATGGAACAATTCAAAATCACAGCAGTCGACGAATAGAAAGCACAAGTCATCGATTTAAATCAAATAAGCATAAAATATATTGATGAAACATGACAGAATTATAAGAGTTTTGTTATGTATAGTTATATAGGGAAGAAAGGAACTCCACTGTTTGAAGTTATTAAATGTTCAAGCACAATCCTCAGTCTCGAGTAATAAAGCCCTCAGATGACACGAATATCTTTTAACGAGTTGTCGCTCAGGTGGTCTGCGTAAAAACGAATAAGGTCTTCAAAAATCGCAGCGCTTGTAATTCTAAGCCAAGGGCGATAATCCTAAATTTGGTTTGGTTTATTTGTTTTACGTCATATCAACCTCAATGGGTTATTTATTATCGACAAGATTTTTAGGATAGGTTCGTATGAAGAGAATATGTATTCATTGTAAGTGATCAGTTGGTAGATCAGCTTTCATTGATGCATTCTTGTAAAGACGATTCTTGTCGAGATTCAAATGTATTTCTGGTAATTTTTTTTTCAAAGATGTATTACTGACAATTTTTTTCTTTCCCAAAATTTATTGCTCGTATTTTTAATATGGAAACCTATATCTACACTTTCATAGCGTTTTGGTCCCAGTTAGGCGATTAGCTATTTGCCCATAGCTGGGACCCTAACAGGTGCTACCACCCCGAGTCAGGGTGGACCTGGGAACACCAGCAATCAAGAGGTGGTTCCACGCTCCTCAAAATCTCCTGGACAGAGGCATTGCTGCCGGATGTAGTTTATCGTCTTACCCAAGACATGCGATAATCCTACACCTTCATTACTATTCATGAATTGTTTTGAATCAGGATCATGGTAAGAGCCAAAGAAAACTTTGTCAGCCCCACTAGTAAACTCGGGGTGTTGCTTCTTTTAAAACCGTCTGCGAACTGGTTTGAATTGCTGTTCGATTGACTGCTGGCGTAAGAGGATCCAGAATGTAAAATAAAATATAACACAGTTCGACCAAAGACTATAAAAGCACTTCCTACACGAACACTGCCATTTTAAATCGCTAGGAATGTTACACTCGGGCCAAGTACAAAAATTGCCAAGACCCCGAAGCAGCTCATCGGAGCAAATACCATGAAAGTATTTGTAAAAAAGACAGGGAGAGGCGACGGTGCGTCTGTGAGAGGGTGACTGTAGACGAGACGCCAGATCAGGGCCAATTATATTACATATCCGTCTCTGGATCTTGTCAAGAACTCCGAGGTAAACAGAAGGTTCACCAGACCATATATGGCAGAATACTCCATGCAAAGGCGAATGGTTGATTTGTATATTTGAAGTATCGATTCCGGGGAGAAAAATTTCCTGGCGCGGCACAGAGAGCCAAGTTTCCTCGCGGTGGACGAAGCAATTGACTCAATGTATTTGTTCCATCTCAGGTCAGCAGTCAACGTGAGACCGAGCAGACGCAGAGAGTTGCTCTCAAGAAGTTGACTATCAGACATTCTAATGGAGTGCAGGGAAGGACCTCTATTGTGATTAATAAAGAGTAGTTTAGTTTTTGAGGCGTTAAAGCTGACCAGCCAAGTCTTGCCCCAATTAACAACCGATTGGAGGTCCATTTGAAGACGGGCGGCCAGGTAAGTTTTGTCAGCGACAATAGATTTGTTTTTGAGGCAGGAGTAAATTGTAGTGTCGTCCGCGTATATGCCAACTTGAGAATCTATGGCATCAGGAAGGTCGTTGATGAAAATAAGAAATAGAGTGGGGCCAAGGATGGGGTCTCGGGGAACACCTGCGTTCGTGGGATAGGAGCTGGAGGAGAATCCGTTGAGAACGACCTTCAATTCACGGTTTGACAGGAATGATTGTATTAGGTCAAACAATCGACCTGTAATACCATAACCCTGGATCTTGCGAAGAAGGCCGGCATGCCAAACCCTATCAAACGCTTTGGAGATGTCTAGGGCTACGGCACGAGCCTCACCGTTGTTTTGAAGGGCTTGGTAGACGGTTTCAGTGATGGCCGTAAGCACATCACCATATTGCTTGTCTGAGAGCAGGTCGTGGGAGTTAAGGTGGTTAACCAATCCGGCGTTGATTAAGGCTTCGAAGACTTTGCCGAAGAGGGGTAGAAGACTAATAGGACGGTAATTAGAGGGGTCAGAGGGTTCTCCAGAGTTCTTAAAGACAGGAACAATGAACGAGGACTTCCAGCAGTAAGGAAAACGGGATTCATTGAGGTAGTAGTTATATAGTTTAGAGAGGGCGGGCGCTAGCTCAGGCGCGCATTTCTTCAAGACAATTTCTTCTTGTGGGGGTCTAAATTGGTGATAATGCCCGATACCAATGACGGGGTTATGTCTAACCCGCTCAATAGTGCCTCAGTTCTTAGAGGGACGTCTGGTATGGGTACACTGGAGGAGTCGAACGTTGAATTTGATTGAGTATCAGTTTCTTTTTAAGGTCGTTTTTTTTTTCAAATGTAGGAATGCCGACAGGATACGACGACTCGATTTAGCAATCTCAGACTTCCAGCTCTTTGGTCCAGTGAAAGAGCCATTGAGGGGTAAATGTTATGGCGGTGATGGAGAAGTGAAAACTGCTGTAAGGAATTGGCTCCATTAGCAGCCAGCTAGATTTTGCGAAGCTGGGATACATGCACTCATTCCTAGGTTGAAGGAAATGGTAACTATGTTGAGAAAAAGGAATGTGAATCTGTGATGTTTTGGTATATCTTGATGTACGATTTCTTTAATTGCGTTCCTTATTTCTTATATAAGAAAACAAATTGAATTACTTTTTACTCACCCTCGTGTATATATATATATATATATATATATATATATATATATATATATATATATATATAATAGCTTTATATATAATAATAGCTTTCCAAACTATATAGTTGATGAACAGATAAGATGCTATCTTAGAAATCTCAATACTAAGCAAATTGTACATAATACTGCTTCTACTGATCTCAAATATATTAATCTCCTATATCGTAATCAAATACATACTAATTATAAACAAGATGAAAATATACTAAAAATTTAGTAAATTTTAATATATCAACTACAGATCCTAGCAAAAAAATTAAATCAATCATATACTACACTAAATCTAGTATATCCAACTTAATTCTTCGCAATGATTCTTCTCCCACGGTTAGTGATTTGCAAAAAACCAACATAGTTTATAAATTCAAGTGCCCTTTGGAAGAGTGTATCTCCAACGAATTAAATAATATTTATGTTGGTCACACCACAAATTCGCTTTCCCGACGCTTGACACTACATTGGAATGAAAACTCTAACATTTTTAGGCTTTTAAAACAACATGCCTGCCCGCACACACAATTCTGTAAAATACTTATCGAAAACGCAATTATACTTCGACATGAAAACAATAGACAAAAACTAAAAATCCTTGAATCATTATACATGAAACAGTTGAAACCCAACCTAAACAAAATCAATTATGGCATCTCTACAAATATTCTTAAATGTCTATAATTGGTAACAGAAGCCATTGGTTTATACCAACGGCTTCCCATACTTCTACAATTCACTCTCGTGTGGTCATGTGTGACGTCATGAGATGCAGTGCGATTTTCGCTTCTAGTGTCTTATATGCACGTGTTTATCGTTGCTTAGAAATCATCTATGTAAACAATGACAGACTATCATCATTGTCATGTCCGTATATTGCTTAATATGTTGTAATTGACATCTTTGATAATGGCTTATGTAAGCCGAAAGCTTAGATTGTATTAAAAAAGAATATGGATCAATATTGTGAATTTCTTTCTTCGTTCAACGATAATGTTATTAAACTTATCAGACGTTACGAAAAAAATTTACATAAAATAAATAGACAACACTTGTCTATATTATTTAATGAAACATGTATGAATATATATATATATATATATATATATATATATATATATATATATATATATATATACTTCTTTTTCCAACAAATCTTTCTGAAGAAATTTTGAATGAAAGAGGTACCTTTTAAAGAAAAAAAATTTTTAATGCAATATATAAATTCTGTGGTAGATACTTTTTTGCTTATATATCAAGAAACTCTTAACATAGAACTTACGGTTTTATGCTAAATATTTTTATAGTAATTAGATAAGATTTCCTCTTTGGTTCCTCGACTTCAAGAATTTAAGAGCAGTACTAGATTGGGAATTAGGTCTCATACCTTAATTATTGAAACTGTTAGATATAACTGTATGTTCTATGTTAATAGTTTGTTCACTCGCATTTCTCGCTTGTGGAACTTTCTTCCGGTTTCTTTTTTTCTGCCATCTACGATCTTCAAATATTTAAATGCAACGTCATTTCACCTCTTTTATCTCCTTGAGAACTATTCTTTTATTGTCCTTTTTTCTCAATATTAAAAACTATTTATTATTTTTTTATTAAATAAAACGTATAAATAAACAATCTAATAAATAAATAATATTTATTATTTTTGTTGACAATTCTCAAGAACAAAGAAAATGTATTTGGTTTTTCCATTAACAGAGCTATTATTTTAACTACCTTCACTTATCGGCCATGATTATTGTTTTAAAAAGCGATGATTAGAATCGAAATGAAAACCTAAATATATGATGAAAGGGAATTTGTAGATTTTCTTTGTTCTTGAGATTTTAACACAAAATAATAAATAATACTTATGTGGCACCATGCATAATTAGAAAACTGAAAAGAGATATTCATAAATATATGATTTATTTTTTTCGGTTTGTTAACCATTTGATAGTTATTTAGAGATGAAAAATATTTGGGGTTAGGAATCTTTTTTTACATTTAGGCGATCTGAGAAAGAAAGAAAAAAAAAAAAAGGAAAGAAAGGAGAAAATAAATAATACGAAACCAGGTCGTAAGCGAAAACACACGCTCGACTGGCACATATCAGATGTCAAAATATCAGGTCAAGCACCGACCTACTTTCGTGTCCGCGGAGGATGGAGTTTATTATCAATTTGGTTGAAGAAATAAAATTTTAGAGACAATGAAAAAAGAAATATTGATAAGTAACAAATGAAAAGGGTGTCATTGAGATGATAGGTAACAGATGGGGAAGTGTATCTAAGGATATGAAAACAAAGCATTAATACAAGAACCCAGACAATTTCTAGAGTTGAAAAAAAAAACACCCAAGGTGATGTCGCTTTTTGAGATAATTAAGATTTTTGTTAACAAGCTACGAGCGAAAGAAAGAGAATGAAATATTTTGTTGCGTCCAGAGAGACGCCGACAGGTCTAGGAAAATCCCTTTCTTAGATCGTATCCAATTAGCGGTAGGCTGTTTTGACAGATACCGCGTGTAAAAGAAACCGATAGCGTCATTTCAGTTACATACGAAAAGGGCAATTTAAATTTTGTTTTTTTTAGCAAGGTGTTTCTTCCCCCAGAACAAAGCCACGGATTGTCCACGCCCGATTAGAGACGTCACGAAGGAAGGAGGAAAGATACCGACCAGAGTTTCATTGGCCGAAGGCGGTCACATGATACATGAGGGAGGAGGAGAGACACCCGACCAGAGTCTCATTGGCCGAGGGCGGTCACGTGATGTGCGAGGGAGGAGGAAAGATGCCCGACCAGGACCCCATTGGTCGAGAGCGGTCACCTGACATACGAGGGACCAGGGGAAGCGGGTACACGCCTCACCCCCAGAGGCACAGTAAGGAAGTAGGAGTGAAAGTAAGTTACCGATAATGGAAAATCCCTAATCAGAAATAATACGTCTTTAGAATTATCAAGAAAACCCTGGCGCCGACAGACCCACCCCAGTTTTTGACTGCCTCAATAAAAGCAGGACCCCAATCGACAGAAATCAGTTGGGGTTGCGCCTCGGACGAAGTTGGAGTTGGAATTGGAGTTGCAGTACGGACTGCGGGCCCTGTTCATTAGTCCCCTTTGCGGCAAGAGAAGCCGAAGTGAAGCAGCCCGTTTGGCCTAAGTGGAGAAGTTGGAATCAAACCAAGCCTAAGAAGAGAAATTCGTCCAACCCAAGTCGAAGTGAAGAAATTCGCCCAACTCAAGCCGAAGTGAATAAGCTCGTCCAACCGAAGCCGAAGAGAAGAAATTAGTTCGCGCACTGACGGCAGAGATGAGTGAACAATAGTTCAGACTCTGAGGAGAGAGTTAGTTACAGCCACGGACGACGAGAGAAATCAGCCGTGAACGACAGGTAGAGATCAGCGCCCAGTGTCGAAACCAACACAGGGGAGACGACGTCACATTTACTTATCAGATTGTTTATTTATACAATTATATTGTTTACTGGAATGGCTGGAAAAACATTGACTAACCAGGCGTTAGGGAAGGAGTTGGGAACGACGAAACTTTATAAAATGGCATTAAATAAGGATTTCTTTATAGTTAGTTCACATATCTCTATTATAATTCTGCCTGTCCCTGCCTTTGTTAGTTGGTTAGTTCCTTAGTTAGTAACATCCTGCCAATAACTTATAAATAATAAACTATTCCGATGGCTGCGGGAAAACACAGAACTGACATATCCGAGACGGTCATTGTTTACAGCGAGAAAATGAATTAAAGAAAGAAAGAAAGAAAGATCCGAGACGGTCATTGTTTACAGAAGAAAAAATGAAAAAAGAAAGAAAGAAAGAAAGTAGAGAAGAAAGAAAAGAAAGAAAGAAAGAAAGAAAGAAAGAAAGAAAGTAGAGAAGAAAGAAAGAAAGAAAGTGGAGAAAGAAAGAAAGAAAGAAAGAAAGAAAGAATTGTTCGACATTTCAGTGAAATGGATATGTTTTCAGTTTCAAAACTTTTCATGTGTGCCCTCTTAAGAAAGAAAGAAGAGAAGAAAGAAAGAAAGTAGAGAAGAAAGAAAGAAAGAAAGAAGAGAAGAAAGAAAGAAAGTAAAGAAAGAAAGAAAGAAAGAAAGAAAGTAGAGAAGAAAGAAAGAAAGAAAGAAGTGTTCGACACATCTGTTTCAGTGAAATGGATGTTTTCAGTTTCAAATCTTTTCACGTGTGCCCTCTTAGAAATAAATACATTAATAAAAATGATTGCAAGATAGGTTATCGTTTTTAATAATTTAGAATAATAAAAATTGTTTTCATATTTAATTTATATCTTTATAAATTAGTAAATGATAAATATTGCATTACATTTGTACTAATTGTATTAGATTTTAGAATGAGGTACATATAAAATTGTAAATAAAAAAATTAATAGTGTTTCATATTTTTGTTTTAAATTCTCAAGAACAAAAGAATATTCATAAATTCACTTTCATTATAAGTTTAGGCTTTAATACAATTTTATTTTTTGTTTTTTGGGGTTTTTATTTTTTTTTAATAATCAATGCCGAAGAATGAAGTTCGTTAAAATAATAGTCAAAGAAAAAAAACCTTTTTACATTCCGTTTTTTATGGGTACGAAGGCGCACGTTTACCGCTATTTTTATCTCGCGAGGAGGTAGAATTATAACTCGATACGCAGAGTGAAGTCGCTTCGCAGAAATTGACCTTGAACACTGTCGCTCATGCGTACTGAGTTATGACTTTCTTGCTCACTTCCGCTGTTTATAGCAGTGTTTGGAAGGAAAATATATAAGTATGGTCGTCTCACTACACCACAAAGGTTCCAGCAGTGACCATGGCTTGTGTAGCAGTTTTTAGCCAAGAAAACATTCCTCTGTTCCGATAATGACCGTATTCCCAAGATCTTGCCTTTTGCGACATTTTCCTTTTCAAAAAATCAAATTCCACTTGAAGGGAACAAAATTTCGAGGCAATGCTAGAGAATGCAATGGGGCAGTTGCTCACTATCCCAGAAGAAGAATGCTTCTATCAATGGAAACCACGCTGGATAAAGTGTGTGGCTTGAGAAGGGGACTACTTTGAAGGAGATTAAATGCCGAATTGATATGTTTTGTAGTTTTCTTTTTGCAACACCAGTCTCAATACTTTCTGATCAGTCCTCGTATCTATCTATCTATCTATCAGCTTGCGTTTATGTGCACGAGCGTGTGGTGGGGGGATTAAAATTGGCAATGCTTTACAGGTCTAACATTTTACATGTAAATTTCTTTGGTGGTAAAATTGTGGGAAACTTAATGCGAGTGCCAGTATTTGCGGCTTGCATACCGATAATGGCGATTATTTCAAATGCTTGATTTCAGGATCTCTCTCTCTCTCTCTCTCTCTATATATATATATATATATATATATATATATATATATATATTTTATTTCTCTCTCTCTCTCTATATATATATATATATATATTGATATTGTATTTTTCCAATTTTCAAATAAGGTTGGTCCGGATTTATTCAACTCTAACAACTAGGCATTCCGAAGAGAAATAGAAAGCATGCCAGAATTGATTATTAATAGGCAGTAGTCTAAAAGAACGATAACTCTGCATTTAAAACCTACGAGGGGCCGTTTGAAGACCTTGTGGCACAGTGTGCAGCAGTTTTCTGTATCCATTTTTTTCTGAAAAATATGGTTGGCTCTACAAAAGCCTTCATCATAATAATAAAATTATAACATCGAATAGTCTGGTTCTTTGGTTCTAAAGACTTTCATACATCGAAGACAACAAGTGAAGGTTAATTTGCAGTGTAACACCCGCACTTAGTTCGCATTAAAAATTTCCCAAATGCTTACATTTATGTGTAATTGGACATGCTCCATTCGAATCTGACTTGATAAATTTGATAAAATCTACCGTTCTGGAGTTATCGACAGTAAAATTTGGGATTAAATATACATAATGTCCAACGTCGATAACACTATTCATGCAGTTAATGCAATCTTCAGGTGTGAATTCTAACCGTTATCTGTCGGGTTCTCGTGATGATGATTCAAAATTGGGTTTACAAACGTGTCTATTTGAAGTATAAAATTAACTATGAATAATTTATATCGTTCAAATTTATAAGTTCGAATGTCGGAGAATTAAAAATAAAAAAAAAGAAATTAAAAAAGAAAAGTAGAATTGTGTGTACAAACTTGTCTATTTAAAATATAGAATTAACTATTAATAATTTATATCGTTCAAACACACACACACATACATACATACATACATACATACATGCATACATATATGACCGGAAGTGGAGTAAACTTTTCTTCTCCTCAGAAGAGAGAAGGCGCCTGTCCAGGTGATTTCAACTCTGCAGCAGATACGTCCTCAGTGGGTCAGTGCAATATGGACGCCAGCGTGACAGTAGTCGCTGGAACTGGGCAACTTTTGTCCTTGGTCCATATGCATATTCATGTGTATTTGTAAAAAACGACCGTGTGTTACTTCCTACCTTTTTTAGGAAGCCGGATATATATATATATATATATATATATATATATATATATATATATATATATATATATATGTGTGTGTGTATGGGAAAAACGATATATATATAGGTTTTATATATATATATATATATATATATATATATATATATATATATATAATATCAAAAACAATCCTAAGGGAAAGACGTATGACAAAGATCAAGAAATTTTTTTCACTTTGTTATACTTCTTTCCTTTAATATATATATATATATATATATATGTATGTATGTGTGTGTGTGTGCGTGTGTGTGTGTGTGTGTGTTTATACGTTATTTTATCGATATAATTTATTTAAGGAAATACACTGTCTTTTAATTAAACTGTATTAATTACATTTACTGGCCTCAAAGTTCGAGAAATTTTGCAGAAAATATGCCCTCGGACAGAAATTGAATCTGTAACCCCAATGAGAAACCTCATTTGATCTGACGGGCTGTTAACCACTCAGCCACAAAAAGCGTCTGGTTAACAAAGTCTGAATTACTCTTTATAAACACACATCGTCGAGAATTTTTCTTGATCGTTTATTTGTGGCTGAATAGTTAACAGTACATCAGATCAAATGACGGTTCCCATTATGGGTTACAGGTTCGATTCCTGTCGGAGAACACATATTTTCTGCGAAATTTCTCGAACATTCAGGTAGGTAAATGTAATTAATTAAAAAAAAAGACTATTTACTCAAATAAATTATATCTATAAAAATAACGTATAAACAGAAAAATATATTAAGTAATTGTCGGACTTAATACATTTCACAATATATATATATATATATATATATATATATATATATATATATATATATATATTTATTTATATACATATATATATGCATACATATATATATACATATATTTATATATACATGCATATATACATATATATATACATATGTGTGTGTGTGTGTGTGTGTGTGTGTGTGTGTGTGTGTGTGTGTGTGTGTGTGTGAGTGAATAAAATAAACAGCTTCTAGGAGATTTTACTATCGAGGCACACCGGGGAACGAGAGGAAAGAGAGCTCAATGCAATATTAATTGCCAGAGACTGAATATATTTTAGCTAAATTTCTAGTGAACAGTGGCCGGCCACGACTAACCGTTTCGTGCACCTGATGATTGTATGAAAATGCATGAAACTTGTTAGTTGTGGTCAGCCATTGTTCACTGTAAATTTAATATATATGTATATATATGCATGTGTATGTGTGTGAATAAAGACAAAAGAACAGCTTTTCTTTACCGACACGTTTTGTTCTCTGATGGACCTTATCAAGGTAAATGCAAGAATTGTAACTAGTATTTATATTTTTAAAAAATGCTGTTGGGTTTTCAAAATTGTCAACTTTAAGAATGCTCATACATGTGAAAGTCAATGTAAACTATAAAGGATGTTTGATAGATCGATAGATCGATAGATCCTGACGTCTCTACTTTCTTTCAATTCTTCTTCTTTTAAATTTTCTTCTAAAATATTTAGACTGTCATTTTCGCTCGTCGTTTAGCCATTTAGTTTTTTCCTGTTAATTTTCGAATTTTTGTAGTTTGCTCGGTTGAATCCAGTTCCGTATTTATTTGTCGAGTCATAAGGTACATATCGATTATTCGCTGGAAATGGTGGAAATGGTCGAACTGTCGCTACGTCTACCCGGGTCTCTTCCTTTTCTTTTATTTTTCCATTCATTACCTTCCACATTTCCAATTCTTGACAATTCTTTCTCCCCTATTTTTCGTTAAATACTATTAATGTCGCTTGAGACATCGTGTCGGCAACGAAGAAGAAATGTTCTATATCTTCTACCGTTTCTTCATACAATTTTTATGATCTAACACTAATATACGGATGAAATGAGAAATTTAATCGATGACAAACCATCGATTTTCGATGATTGGTAAATATACAGCTTTTATATAAATTTACAGTTTCACAAATAATTTCAAAGATGTTGTGGTAGATGTTTTTCGTGACCCCTACCAAAATCCATAATATTAAAGTACGGAAGCCTAAAAACTGTGAAAAGTCAACTCGTATCAGCGTACCCACTTATCCAACCTAATTGTTTTTTCTTGCCACTGATGACATATCTAGTGACCCATTTGTTCAATGAGTGACCTAGATTCTACTTCATTGGTTTTGCGTGAAAGTTTACCATCTTCTGCATTGTTATCATGCTGTAATTTTCCAATGCTGGGTAAGTTCACTCGCTGACTTGAACACTTTTGTAGGGAGAATAGAAAGTATTATCATTTTCTGTTTCCTGGCACATTTTTCAAGCAAAAAATATTTGGCGGACTCATTTGAGTCCGGCAAAAAAAAAGGACACAAAACACAGAATTCAACAAACCACAAATAATAATTGTTTTAACAATACATATTACGGAATGATAAAGAAAGAAATGAAGTTAAATTTCTGAACAGTTCAATACAATCTTAGATCTGTGTCATTGAACTACTTATATGCCTCGTATCTCAAAGAGCGAGAAGAAATGCGTGTTTCCGCTCCAAAATCAAAAGGGAAAAGAATAAATATCGCTTCGTCTGTGGTTACCGTCAGGGTAGCGGTAATCCAATACTTTGTTGCGTAGATTGTAAGTTAAATCAAGGCGGACATCATAGTGACAGATTGTGTTGTAACGACATGTGGGACTAATCAAGCCAGGTATTGAAAGTCCTAAACGCCACCCCTATTCATATAGGCGAGTGGGTCTTTAATATCTTTTTCAATATATGGGTTTATGTTATATGTGTTGTGAGAAGCCTGTTTTAGTTCTGCAGATGCAATTCTGCTTTTCTCAAAGAAGTTGTTAATGCCAGTCGTCAACAGTGTCTTTCAAATAGACCTTTTAGGCACAAGATCTTCTTAAACGTTTGTGTCATTATTAAGTGTGACATTGAGACAGTCTTTGTAGCATTTGTGTAACTGGTACTGCAGACGTTTGCCTTGCAGCAGTTCTCCACACAATGCTTATTCATGGGCTTATCAACAAAGCTAATAATAATCGATGAAATAAGAGTGAGTAAGTGAACCTGAAATGAACTGATCCGATGCCGGAGTAAATAGGGGGTAATATTGAGAAGAAAACGATATGAGGCCAAAATCTGATGTCCATTAATTCTCAGAAAGAGAATTATTTTTAATGTCATATCCATTCAGGATGTAGGCGTCCATGGCTGACCACACATCCCTTTTCTATATTATCGGTGAACTGCCAGGTAAATAGATTTACAAAAGTGAAAATGTCTAATTTTAACACTATCGCCGAGAACCAATTTATATACAAGAAAATGAACGAAAATTTGACATAAAAACTATCTGAAAACTTTATAGAGAACTGAAAGAATACAATCGGTTGTATAATTCTACAAACCTTAGGGGCGATACAATATATATATATATATATATATATATATATGTTATAGTTATTTTCTTTTTTTAAAAAAATATGATTCCATCGCGACACAGAAATTTCTGTTTCAAAACTGAAATTAACCTTTTTAGAAAATCATTGTGTATAATAATATGAATTAAGCGGATAAATAAAAATGCCAAAATTTTTTCTCATTGAAACCCCCGACGACACGCTGAATAACGAACGCCTATGTTTGTGATCTAGCAGCCCCACCTCACCTAAACTTAACCTGACTTTGTAAGTAACACGTATTTGTTACATTAGTTGTCTAGGGAAATTAAAACCCAACTACTCCTAATCAAAATAGATTGAATTTTCCTTAACCTTAACAACTCAAAATATTAAGATTTTCTGCGCTTATAAATTAAGTAAATTTATTAGAAAGTTATTCCTAACATCGCTTGACAATGGAACGAAACTCTGGATTTTAAGTTTAATTTTTATAATTAATTTTAAAACTTTAGTTTCGGTTTTGAAACAGAAATGTCTGTGTCGTGATTTAATCATATTTTTAAAAAAGAAAATAATTATAATATTTTGCTCTACTGTTTGTATCGAGCACTGTTTTTTTAAAATAAAAATAATTTATGAACACCGGATTATAAATTTTACTGTTCTTTCTTATTTAAATATATATATATATATATATATATATATATATATATATATATATAGAAAAGGTAATAAATTCATTGGCATATAATCCAAGAGAATCCTAATAATATAAAATATTAAAACTGATCCACAAAAAGTGTTCAATCTATTTCTTATTATAGAGCAAATAATTAAAAAACAATAAAATCCAAAATCACCTGACATGGGGTATAGCCTATTTCGGCAGACAAAAATATATGTTGTTGTGGACTGAGTTCGTGTCAGAGATAGATATTTAACAGGGGAAAAAAAACACCAGCCGCAAAATTAATACAGAAATTATCTATTTAAAAGTTTCAGTCATACGAATATACCAGTTGTAAGAGCAACATTTTCGAAATCGTGTAACACTATAATTTTCCACCCCACAAAGTGTTTAATATCTAAAAAAAAACAGTAACGTAATCGAGTTTCTTTTTTCCTGGTTTTCAGATAAGACGTTCAGCCATATTGATACCATTTGTTTTAAGAGTCACTGAAAGACACTTTGAGTTGTTCAGCTAGAAAGTGAACAGATTAAAATCGTTTTGTGTCAGCCCCACCGTCTTCTCAAATGAGCAATGATGAAAGGAAAAAGATCATTCAGACCTTCAGTAATGGTACCAATATTCATACTCTGGTTTCTATCTTCGAAGTCCATTTAAGAACCATCAAGAGAACGGGGAGTAAGTTTAAAAAAGGGGACAGTAAAGAGGAAAACTGGATCAGGAGGTCAACACAGGAAAAGGGATCATCATTTCAACTTAGAGCTAAAGAGATCAACTAGAAAAGATCAAGTTCAATCCATAAGACGTTTGGCACATGAGAGAGGAGGTTCAGCTATGAAAATCCTAGGGGAAGTGGAAAAAAGAATTGAAAATGAAATCGTACGTGAAACGTATGGGGTAACTTGTTACTCCAAGACAGAAAGTTAAAAGGATAGAGAGAATGAGTATCATCTTGAATAACTTGAAAAATGATCCTGGAATAATATATCTATAAATTTGAACTTTCTTTCAATCTTTCATGAGCTTCCGATCCTTAGCTATGATTAATTAATGATGGACGTGTCATTTTCGTTTATGATCGATTTCATCACGATTCTTCTGTTAAGCTTGGAGAGTAATTATGCATTCTTATTGCTCAAAGTAGAGTCCAATAGTTTTATAAAAACTTCGAAGAATTCCAGTAAGATATCTTTAATCAGTTCTAAAGTACAACTGTTCAGAGCTTAACTTGGGGGAGGGTTCCTCAAACTAAAGCAAGGACAAGAGTTTATTAAGTTTAAGGTTTAAGGTAGATGCTGTTAAATGTACAATCTAAGATACAATAGAAAAATACTTTTGCAAAGTTTGGGGGCGGGTTCCTGACACCAAAAACGAGAAAATGCCCATATAAACATATATCGAAAAGGCCATCGTTGTACCTCAACACAGCAACATAAAAAATGCTTCTACACGCATGCATCCGTCGGATCATTGACGAGCGGACCCTTTTAAATACTCCCACGTTGTGTCGAATGGTTTCACATGCTCCCATGACACGTTGATGAAGTATCACTTGTTTTAGGTGTCGAAAAGGATTGAGGTCCGGGGAATGTGCAAGCCATGGAAATGGTCCTCTCCTATCTATCCCTCTTTCATGATAGATGTCAGCCAGTGCCTCGCCAACACTGTGACTAAAATGTGCTGGGGCCCCATTATGCATGAACCACATGCGTCTTCATATTAGCAGGGGTACATCCTCTAGCAGGTCTAGAAGTGTGTCCAAAATAAAGTCCTTGTAGACAGCTCCTGTAAGACGTGCTGGGAGAACATAGGGACCTAACAGACAGTCACCTACAATTCTAACCCACACATGATTCGTAAACTTATGCTTGTGTCTAGCCTGTATTGTACCATGGGGATTCCGATCCAGCCACAAATTGTTGGTTGTTTAAGTTTGTTATTCCATCTCTTCCAAATGTTTCCTCATCCGCAAACAAGACTGAAGATACAAACAACGGATCGGCAGTTTGTGCAATAAAACATCAACAAAAGTTCTCCCGTGGTGAGTAATCAGAAGGTGAAAGACTCTGCGCACGTTGCAAATGATACGGATACAGGAGCCTCTCTTGAAGTACTATCTATGCGGTACTATGATATGCTAGGGCCACTTGACGTGTGCTGATGCCTGAAGAATGTGTTCTTCGTTGTCAGGCGTACAAGCGCATTTGAGCGGTCGTCGATTCACAGATCCCGTCTCAGCAACGTGACAATAAACTGAAAAAAAGTTTGGATGATTCGGCTGCCTTCAGCATGGAAACGCAGCCTGATACAACCGTGCAACTTCGCGTCCATTACCATTCGCGCGGCCGTATACAAAAATCATATCTGCCTGCTCACAGTATCCTGCCATTATTAAATGGAACACTTCTCAGTTAACTCACTACTATACACGTTAAACGCTGAAGACAGACTAGTCACAATCGTACATGAATGTCAAATGTAACCTAGTCTACATGGCAACACAGCGATATCTACTGTAAACTTTCTTTAAACTTAATAACTCAAAAACGAAGGATTTGCGGACATGTGTTTATATGGACTTTTGTCCTTGTTTTGGTGTGAGAAACCCGCCCCAAATTTTGTAAAACTATTTTGATACATTGATACACCCTCCTCTCTCTCTCTCTCTCTCTCTCTCTCTCTCTCTATATATATATATATATATATATATATATATATATATATATATATATATATATATGTTCCTTCAGGGCGTAGGCTCTCATGAATCTCCTTTCCTTCTAATAAGTATATAAAAACAATTCCATCCATTATGATATCTTAAGATAATGGAGTGGCTTCCCGTTATCTTCCCCACGGTTTTCAGTTCAGAGTTTTAGACTAGTAGCCAACCAAAGCTAAAGAGTTCAGTGGCCTGCTATTTAACCCATACCTGGGAGAGAAGTGATGCATTCATATTTGTGGGAAAGTTAACACTACAGACGGGGCCGCAATTTGAACTCGGCTCACTGATTTCACATCTCGGAAAAAGATTTTTAATATTCGCCCGAAATAAGTTCACAGTAAACGACATGACCTTGCATATGAAATAAAAAATTCACTTAAAGTTCGTGGGCTCTCCCCAGGAGATAAATCCTTGCGCCATGTAGTGCAAGTACATAAACCAACTCACTGGAAAGGTAAGTCTGTATAATTTATCTCGGAACGAGACGAGACGTGACAAGTATGGCTAATGGAAGAAGATGGTGAACTTTAAAGAGCTTCAGGCTGATACAATGATATGAATAGTTTGCGCTTGACACATAGGAAAAGACAGGGAGAAAGATAGACTACAGCAATAAATGATCTTAACCCGAGAAAATTAATTTGCTTAACTCAAAGATCATTTCTTCTCTTTGTTATAACGAAAGTCACATAAAATCTCTTATAGAATTTGAGCAAAAGAGGTTGTTATAGATTTTGCGATTTTTCTGAAGCTGCCATAAGAATTTAGGAAAATTAAATGCTGAATATTAGAGAAAAACTTTCAGCGTTATATCTCAAGAGCACCCTGATTATTGTCTGTAGCTTAAATGAATTTTTTCAGTTAAAGAACGGTTAACCCTATTTCTTTTACATCAGCTATTCTTCTTTCTTCTGTCCCGTGTCTACTATTGAAATAGCTATTAAACTGAACTTGTTAACCGATTTGAATTATGTGTAACCAATAAGCTGTAGTTTTAATATCTCATTCCTGGTGGAAACATGTGTATTAATAGGTGACCAATCACAATCAGTTTTTCCTTATTTGAAATACTTTTTCTGGTAAGATAATTTATTATGCCTTTCTATAGTAAAACTATTTATTGTGTATTACCATAAGTTCGTTTACTACCCATTTCTATAATAACATGATGATAGAAAAAATATAGCTATAATAGAAATATTTAGTTAGTAACGCTTATATTAATTTTAAACACTTTCGTCATTTAAAATGTAATGCTACATAAAAATTATTTACAATGTATTCAGATGATATAATTGTAGTAGAATTGCTTGAGACAATACGAATGTGCTTAATAGTAAACTTTAACGAAATTCCCTTGACTCACTTCTAGCAGTTGACCACATCTACGCGCCGCGCGAGTCTTATATGTGTTGTTCGTGTCCTAGGTTTTATCACTCATTACCAACTTTCATTTGATTTTTCTATTCAGTAACCTTCCCTAGGTTACAACACGAACAAATACTCGTACAGGATCTGCCGTCACCCGTGTCAACAAGGGTCGGACCCCTCAGATAGGAACCAGTCTGGGGCCGAAAAATCTGTCACTGGAACAAACTCTTCCAAAAACGATGAGACACCTGGTCACCAAACCCGGTCTATTTCCAACCTTGGATCAAGTGAGTCAATACCAAATCAATTGATAAAAAGAAAGCGAAAGAAATGGACTCGCGAAGAATATCAACAAGTCGTGACGTTCTTTTTCACCGCACTCATAAATCAACGTCACGGATCAGACATATCAAATATGAAGAACTATGGTAGGAACTGGTATAATATTATATCTCAACACATACATGTTTGCCAATGTCTCCAGAAATAGATCAGTTAAAAGTAAACATAATAAACCATTACTCAAGCAATAAATAGATGTAATTGGAAATAAGTCATATGACAGAGGGTGAGGTAAAAACTAAATTAATTGAAATGCGAAATAATAATCTCTCAGGAACTAAAACGGAAGAATCTACCTGCAGTTATCCAGATTATGTTACGGAAAATGAGCCAAACGACAATAGGGCAGAATTACTTGAAAACGACAGAGGTGAAATCACCGAAGGGAAAACCATATTATTCAAATACTCAGCAGAGTAACTCACGCGCAAATGTCAGAGAGATCAGCTCCCAAAAGTTCATATGACAAATTCCAATACATGTATTGTGCAAATATACAACGCTGCACTGAAAACACTGTTAACGAAAAAAATCACAGAGAAATATCAAAGTAAATAATCAAACTTATTATAAAACCCAGGTTGTGTGTGTGTGTGTGTGTGTGTGTGTGTGTGTGTGTGTGTGTGTGTGTGTGTGTGTGTGTGTATGTATTGGATCGGATTTCCTACATTTTTCGACCGATTTCAACAAAACTTCACAGGACTATGTAAAATTACCTTGCGGTAGTTCTGACAGCGCCAAAAATTGGAAAAACACAATTGTTTTTACACGAAATCAATTTGAAGACACGATTAAAAGGCATCGCGAGAATGAAAGGGGGACAACTCATATCGAGTTCTACTTATTATAAAACCCAGGTTTTTTATGTGTGTGTGTGTGTTCGTTTATATATGGGATCGGATTTCCTACATTTTTCAACCGATTTCAACAAAACTTCACTTTTTTTTTTGGTAGGTAGTGTTTCTTATTGTCTTGCACACTTTTTTCTTTATTTTTACATTCAGAATGCTTTAAAAATTCCATTTACAAGACAATTGTTTATAATAAAAATTCTATTCAATCGGTAGACTCATAACGATTGAAAACAATATTTTGTTTGAGTTTGGGTTTGACCAATTCATAAAAAAAAAAAAAACTAATTAAGACATGCGTGTCCGTCAACCTTAAACAATAATCTTTGTCAATTTTATTTTTCAGTCTTTATGATGGTCGATACTTGATCTATCTCTTACTATTTACATCCCAGGCAACGCCGGGATCTACTGCTAGTGTCATATAAAGACAGCATGCGAATGTGGGAAACCACATTATACCTAAATCACACCAAAGGCACTGCCACTTCCAATTGCCTGAATATCCAACGAGGATTCTTTCAAGGAGACTCCCTGTCATCCATTCTGTTTTGTCTGTCTTTAATCCTCTGACGCGTGAACTAAACAATAATGACTATGGATACAAAATAAAGTTCATATGACAAAGTCCAATAAATATATTGTGTAAATATAAAACGCTGTACTGCAAACACTGTTAACAAAAAAAAACACTGGGAACATCAAAGAAGTAAATAATGTCATATACGCAACAGATTTAGCAGCTACTAAGAAACTTGGTGTCAAGACAATGAGAAGATCAAACAACAGACAAAAAGAACCAGCTTGGAAGGCAGAACTGAAGCAAGAAATAAAGGAAATCAGATGTGAGTTATTACTGCTAAATTAGAGTTCAAGAAATCCAAATGTCTCAACACGCAAATGCAGGAAGATCAAGCAGATATATATATGATGAAATTGTTAAATGACATTCCACCAATCAAGGAATTACTAAAAGATAAACTTCAGTTAAAGGCACGAAGAACAAGACGATACGAAAAGAATTGTAGGTTCTATGACGAAAATATGATATTCCAAACAGATCTTAAGAAATTCTATAGGGAAATTGGAAAAGCCAGTATTTATTGAAAAGGTGCAGAAATTTTGGGAGAATATTTGGAGTATCCGAAAGGAATATAACCCTAATGTAGAATAGATCCAACGAGAAAAACGAATGTTGGATAAACCTCTACAAGAATGGGAAAATATAACCAAGACTAATGTGAAGCAAGCTCTAACGAAATCCCCAAAATGGAAATCCCCAGGAAATGACAAGATACCCAAGTTTTGGCTCTATCATTTGTTATCAATGCATAACTCCCTTGCACAGACTTTATCAACGCTTTTTAGTAATCCCAATGAAATCCCAGAATGGATCACTGAAGGTATTACATATTTCCTTCCAAGATTAGGTGAAACAGATGATCCGAAAAACTATAGGCCAGTGTCCACTACATATAAAATCATCACGTCTGTTCTGACGAATTTTATTTACTCTTTTCTCGAAGAAATCAAGATTCTTCCCCTGGGACAGAATGGATATAGGAGAGGCCCATATAGTTGCAAAGATAAACTATTGATAAATAAAATGATACTGGAAAACTACAGGAAAAGAGGTAGAAATCTCATCACAGCATTGATACACTATCGTAAAGCCTTTGATAATATACCACACTCCGGGATCCTTAAGACTTTAGAAATGTACAAAGTCTCCTCGGTGATAGGAAATTTCCTTAAACACAGCATGCGAATGTGAAAAACCACATTATACCTAAATCACCCCAAAGGCACTGCCACTTCCAAAAGCCTGAATATCCGACGAGGATTCTTTCAAGGAGACTCCCTGTTACCCATTCTGTTTTTGTCTGTCCTCAATCCCCTGATGCATGAACTAAACAATAATAACTATGGATACAAAATAATCAAGAAAATGTTCAATCGCCTACTCTACATGGATGATCTCAAACGTTTTGCTAAAGATGACAATGATTTAAAGGGTCTCCTCAATACTGTAAAATGTTTCAGTGACGACGTAGGTATAGATTTCGGATTAGATAAATGTGTAAAAGTAACATTCAAGAAAGGGAGATTTACAGAAACACACTCAATAGATCTAGACTTTGTCACAAAGATTAGGGAACTGGAACAAAAAGAAACCTATAGGTACGTAGGAATTAGAGAAGGAGATGGAATACAGCAAACCCAAATGAAGGAGAAAGTAAGAAAATAATATTACAAGTAAGTGCGTCTGGTATTGAGTACGAGCTGAATTAAAAAACAAAAAAGAAACAGAATATCAGCCATAAACACATTGGCTGCACCTTGGTGCAATACACCTTCAACATCCTAAACTGGACCATAGCAGGCATAACTCGAATGCCACCGCATGCATTATCCCAAGGGTGATGTTGATCGCTTGTATGTACCCAGATCCGAAGGAGACAGAGGATTAGTTCAACTAGAACTGTCTTACGAAACTACAACAATCGGCCTTCAAATATACCTGGAAACTACAGAATACTGGTTGAATATCTGTGTCAAAGGACATGAAAGAAGTAATAATAATATGCCAACAAGTTCACAATGGAGTTTCAAGTGAGTGAAGAAATGCAAGTATAACATAATACATCTACTGAAGCTGCCAAAACTCTAAAAAAAGAAGCAAATACAACCGACGAGATACAGAAATGATGGAAGGATTAACCTCTTCACGGTCAATACTCTGCCCGTATGAAACGGCTGATGTAAACTAACCCCGTATGCATCAGTGGTTACGTAGTGCAGGGTTAAAATCTGAAACTAAAGTTTTTATTCTTACTGCACAGGACCAATGCTTGCTAACTAGAAATTACCAACCTGACATGCTGAAAAATTGTGTTAGCCCAAAATGCAGATTCTGTTATAAATATACAGAAACCACTGACTATCTTTTATCAGGTTGCACGTTATTGGCACGCATTGAATATAAAACCCGGTGGACAAAGTGAACCAATATCTGCATTGAAAAATCCGCAAAATTTACGGAAAGGAAGCTGAAAGAAATTGGTATGAACACCCGGTTACGGAGAGAGGTTTTATGGGATTTTACAATACATACAGACAAAACAATCAAAGCTAATCGCTCAGACATTGTGATCAGAAACCACAGAAAAATGCACCTTCTTATAGTCATGACAATCCCTACAGACTGTAATGTAAAATCTTCAAAAAAACTATCAAAAGACAAGGATCTTGAAATCGAAATCTCTACAATATGATACATGAGGACACCAACAAATTCAGTTGTAGTTGGAACCCTCAGATTTATTGGAAAAGATTCCAATAGACTCATTGAACGGATTCCTGATAGGCCATGCCTTAAAGAAATACAAGAAATTGTACTCACAAGTACAGCCCACACCTTAAGAATGGCTTTATGTATGTAAAATATGTGTGATCTTAGGTGTGTGTGTTTTTCTCTAAATAGTTTCAGTGGCAAATATCATGAAGCCATTTCTGACCTTAGGTCTGTGGTTGGGACTCGGAAAGAAATGAGTCTACACCAGAAATCAAAGGAAATATTAATAGTTATTATATTTTGCGCTAAACAAGAATAGCATACGAGAACCCAAGGAAGAAATCATGAGGCATATAAGTCAGACACAAATTATTGAAATGGAGGAACAAGAACATTTCCTAAAATTACAACCAACAACGCATAATCTCAACAGTATTAAACTTTAGAATGCAGCATTCAAATTAATTCCGGATGAAGTAGATCCACCTATAAGTCTTAACGAAGCAATATTTACATCAGTAATAGCAACAAGGAAATAATTAAACATCAAACTAAATTAGACGTCAACACTGTCAAAATAGCAGTCTCACAGACATGAAGATCCACCTAGGAAAAGAAAAATAGAAAAAGAAGTTGACAACTTAGAAGTGAATTATCAGTACTCGATGAACTCGCAAGAGAAACAAATATAAGAAATAGAAAAAGCAGAAAAGAAAATACAAAATTAGAAATGAAAATGAAATCCTATCAGCGAAATAACAAATAAAGCAAACAATACAACTGAAGGCTAAGAAAATGAGACGCTACGAAAAAAAGATCAATATTCTACAGACAGAACACGATCTTTCAAAACGATGCGAATAAATTTTACAGAGAAATAGGAAAAAAAAATGATGTGACTAAACAATGGAAAAGGTTATACAGTTCCGGGAAAAATATGGCTTTTCCCTAAAGAGCATAACGAAGAAGCAGATTGGATTGCGCAAAAAGTAGAACGGATGAAAAATAAACCAGAACAAACATGAGCTGAAATCACAGAAGAGGATGTTGAATGTACACTTAAACAAACACACACAACTGAAAACCCCCAGGAATAGATAAAATTCCTAACTTTTGGCTCTATTATCTAAATACATCACACAAAAATCAGTTTAAGAAATTCAAGAAATGGTCAATGATACTACTAAAATTCCGCCATGGGTAACCAAATGAATTACCATCCTTCTACCCAAGAATGATGACACAAATGTCCCCAAAAAACTACAGACCAATTACATGTCTTCCCACTACTTAGAAACTGCTGACATCCATTCTGACAGAACAAAGATATTCCTTCTTAGAAAAAAAAATGATATACTACCTCTTGAACAAAAAGGGTGCAAACATCTTGCGGATGTAAAGACCAATTACTTATTAACAGAATGATCATGGAAAACTGCATCAACACAAAGAGAAATCTCAGTATTGCCTGGATATGCCGTAAGACATTCGATAGTGTACCCCATTCCTGGATCTTTAAGCCTTTAAATATATACGAGGTATCATCCGTCGTCATCAATTTCATCAATCAATGTATGTCGATATGGAAAACAACACTTCACCTCAACCATATAAATGGAGTCTATAAGTCTGTTGGAATAAACATCAACGGAGGAATATTTCACTGTGACTCTTTGTCTCCCTTGCTATTTTTATTTCCTTAATAGAATTAACCAGCGAACTTAACAGGATGGAATATGGCTATAAGATATCTCAAAAGAAAACTAAGCAATCTATTTTACATGGACGACTTAAAGTTGTATGCTAGGGAAGACAGTGAGCTTGAAGGTCTCTTTAAAACAGTTCAATTCTTCCATAGTGTTATTGGATAAATGTGCTAAGCCAGAATTTTACGAGGATCATGACAGCAAACCTCCTCTATTAGCTTAGCCCCTGGGGTAAAAACCAAAGATTTAGAGCAAGAAGAAGCTTATAAGTACCTCGGTGTAAAAGAGAGCGAAGGAATTCACCATAAAAAATGAAAGAAATACTGCGAAGAGTATTACAGAAGAGTGCGAATGATATTAAGAACTGAATAGAATTCTCAGAACTGAATTATGGTCATTAATAGCCTTGTCATTCTAGTGGTTCAATATAGTTTCAACATCTTGAATTAGTCACTAAATGGCACCAGACGAATGGATTATAAGGCAAGAAATCTTCTTTCTAAGCATAATATGGATCATCAGAATGCTGATACAGACCGTATATACATGCCCCGTAACAAAGGTGAAAGAGCTAGAATTGTCATAAAAGACAACTACTATTGGTTTACTAACATACATGGAAAAAAAACAAAGGACTGGATGATACAATTAGTCAAACAACACGAAAACAGAAAACTCGTTCAATCTTGAAGGAACGTTGTAAATACAAACAAGATTTACATTTAGTAGATTTTGAAGAAAACTAAAACGAAACCCAAGAACCAACAAATGGTTATGAGCATCTGGATTAAAGACTGAAATGGAAGACCTTATTCTTGCACCCGGAAGTCATTTCTCTCGGAACTTTCAGGCTAATACCATACACAATAGGTTGAAACCAAAATGCAGGTTCTGTGACAAATATCAGGAAACCATAGACCATTTAATCTCAGGATGTTCTGTACTTGCACCTAATGCAATATCGTCACGATAGAGTGGGGAAATATTTACACTGGCCAATGTGCAAACACTTTAGAAAGGTATGAACATCACTTAGCACCGGTTACAGAAATAGGAAACATCACAATTCTTTGAGATTTCACAATCTTTACAGACAGGGAGATTGAAGTAAATAGTCCGGTCATAATTATCAAAAATCGAAAAAAAATTGCTTAATAATTGATATGGCTTGCCCAATGAACTGTAATGTAGCAACCAAAAATTTGTAAAAAAAAAAACAATCGAAGTATAAAAACATGGAAATCGAATGTGGACATTGGAAGCAAGAATAATAGAAATCATAGTAGGTGCGCTTGGAATGAAAAAAAAAGGAACACAACAACACATTTAAAAAATCCCTGGAAATCCCAGCTTAAGAGAAATACAAAAAAAACTGTCGTGATAACTACAGCCCACACACTAAGAAGAATTTTGTCCATGTAACGCTAGTGATGTTATGTGAGTTAGAAAAACAGATTATGAAATGTCGCCATAACAACGCACCAATACCTCCCTTAGGCCTCCCCGCAGACTTGGTAGGTAGTATGACCATCGCAGAAATCGAAATATAATGATGGTGATCATGATAATAATAATAAAATACAACGGTAGCAAGTAATGTACCAAGCACCGGGTCAATTTTTTTCTTTTGTTATTGGCTAACTTGGAACTCATTTCAGGTATCTTTCTGATTCGCGAAACGCCTTGGAGATGACTGACATTATTGGGAGTGCGCCAGAGGCAAGACCATTGGGAAAAGTTCGTGCGCTGAAGAACGTTGTGGGTCTCTAAGTTGCGGATACTAACTGAAATGTTACCTTCGTCAAACGACTGATTTAAAAAAAAAAAAAACACTTCGCCCCAAACAAGGCAATAAAGCCACTAAGACTCATTAGGGGAGGGTACTGAAAATGAAACAAGTATACAACGAAGAGAGAGAGAGAGGACAATAAAAGATCAGGATTCAAGAAGACAAACGATGATTAATGTTGCATCTAAATTTTTGAAGATCTTAGTTGACAGAAAATGCCGAAGATGGTGAAAGAAACATCGACAAGCAAGAATTGCGAGAGAAGAAACAATGCACATAGAACATTCGATTATATCTAGCTGAGTTGCTAGTGGAGATGCTAGCTCACAACTGATGACATTACAGATTCTTTCTTGGATTTTGCCGAGAATTTCTTGATAGATAGCAGAACCAACAAAATAGAAAAGTAATATTCAATGCATAAATTCATTTTCATCATATGGTTAGGTTTTATTAGAATTCTAATCATCGTTAAAAAAAAAAAAATCATTGCCGAAGAGTGACGGTAGTTAAAAAAAAGAAGCAGTGTCATGAGAAAAACCGTCCTTTTGACACTACGTATGATTGCAGGCACGTTTATACGTGATTGCCGAATTTTTTTTTTTTTTTTTGACGATTTATGAAACTTTTATAAGTTATTTAAAACCAGAATATATATTTTAGATTGTAAGAATTATTTGGAGGATATATAATGATTTACTTCCGCCTTTGAAAACTGTATTTTAAACTCTTGCAATTATCTTCCAATAACGTTGCCATCACCACAAGACTTTCACGCCAATTTACTCAGTCTTTAACATAATATTGGCAATATTGTAGTAATAAAGGTGAACGCATATTAAAGGTGAAATCAATAAAGGTGAACGCATCTGCTTTCTAAAATAAACAAGTGCCCGATTTATTACAGATTAATCTTCTTTACTCAGTGACCCATTTTGGTATTTATTTGTCTTTTCTTCGTTTAATTGTCGTTATAATATGTCTCTCGTCCCAAACGCAGTCCATGAATCCAAGATCATAATAAATAAATAAATAAATAAATAATAATAATAATAATAATAATTTAAGATTTGAAGAAGGATTAAGCTTATCCAGACGACAGCTTTGTTACAAAGACACTAAGAAAAAGGCGGATGATTTGAACAAACTTGTTCTCATTAAAATCCATAAAATCACATCTGGTGCGCTGTGAAAAGGGATAATAAAGTAAAGGCATAAAGTAATAATAATTAGAACTATTGACTTACTGATTGTTTTGTTTTTTACGACTTATCAACCTTTTGCAGGTTGTTTAAAACCAGAAAATGTTCTTACATTTTAAGTATTTTTTTTTGATATAATAATTATTTACTGATACAAATCTTACTAATTAACCAACAACTGCGGATAGAAGAATTGGATTCTGTAAGAGTTCTTGGATTGCAAAGGAAAATATTTGTCACAGATTACTTCAACAACGAAGAGAACAAATCACTGTAAGTTCAGACTCGAAGATCAAGGTCAGAAAGAAATGCCGAAATCTCGATTTGAAGGTACTATGCCACAAATCACAATGCACATAACCAGTCAAAAAATAACTCGACCGACGCGGTCGCTAAATACTCCCCTCCATCTCTAGATTTGAGAACACCAACTGCTTTTATCTACCGAGCATTTTTTCCATTCGTCGACAACTGGGAGAGGACGCACAATATTAACATAACCCTAAATACTTTTATGGCGACTCCTGCGGCTGACTCCTTTCTAGTATGGACATTCCGTCTTCGGCATATCATGCAGAATACGTTCCCTTTTTTTCGGCAAGTAACTTTCTTTTCCGTCATAGGATACACGCGACACGCTGTCGTTTGGTTTGACGAGGTAATTCGCCTTTTTCTTCGCTACAGATTCATACCTTCCCAAAAGGTATCTGCGCATACGTGGTTATAATGAACCAGATTGGAATTAGAACGCCTCTCCCCGATTTTTAAATCTGATCCGTTATCCATTACACCACCTGCACACCGAAGCATACACCACTCGGTATTTCCCAATGATTAGTCGTAATCCTGTTAGAATATTTATCAGTTCTGATACTTCGACTTTTGAAAGCTGTATTTTAAACTGTTGCAATTATCTTCCAATAACGTTGCTATCACCACAACTCGTTCCCGCCAATTTACTCTGACTCTAACATAATATTCGCAACATAGTATCAATAAATGTGAACGCCTGTGCTTTCTAAAACAAACAAATGGCCGATTTGTTACGCATTAATCTTCTTAACTACACTCAGTGACTCGTCTTGGTTTTTCTTCGCCCTTTCTTAATTAAATTATCGCTGTAATATGTCTCTCGGCCCAAAGGCTTTCCATGAATGCGCGAAAAGAGCGCCATTCGCTAGTTGGACAGTTTGTTTAACTACAGCCTCAAATACACGAACAGCTGCAATTTCTCTTGAAGGCTTGCAGTGCCACTGTTTCGATTTTGTTTGTTTGTTTGTTTGTTGTGGGATGGGGAGATACCATATTATGGCCGTCTCTTCCCGAGTTGCAAGAAATCACTCTCCGGCTCGCTAATTTGGAAAATTCTTTTTTCTTTTTACGAAGTAGGAGTACTGAAAAGTTCTTTTACGAAGTGAGGGTACTGAAAAGTTCTTTTATGAAGTGGGGGTACTGAAAAGTTCTTTTACGAGGTGGTGGGTACTGAAAAGTTCTTTTACGCGGTGGTGGGCACTGAAAAGTTCTTTTACGAAGTGGGGGTACTGAAAAGTTCTTTTACGAAGTGGGGGCACTGAAAAGTCATTTCCAAAGTGGGGGGAGTACTGAAATGTTATTTATGAGGTGGTGGGTACTGAAAAGTTCTTTTACGAAGGTGGGTACTGAAAAGTTCTTTTTCGAGGTGGGGGTACTGAATAACCTGTTGTTTAGTCAGATTTTGAAGAGTGTGTCGAATCACCAAAGTTAAGCAGCGTTGAGCCTGGTAATACCTAGATGGGTGACCGCTTGGAAATACCAGGTGCGACGCGCTTGGACATGCGGATGATGTGATGGTTAACGGCTCGCAACGAGAAATTGGCGAGGCGGATTCGAATTTCATTCGATTTCGTCACTTCACTTACATTCAAATACCTATGGGAAAAGTATGAATCCATCTCTTCTCCTCGTCCTCCCTCAACTATAGCTTAAATAGGATGATAGATTGGGTCCTATAGCCTTGGTTGGCAACCAGCCTACCGCAGAAAGTAACGGTAGCCTACTGCAGGAATTCTTCCGCCAAATCAGTTACAAATCGAAAACAAAAATCATGATCACCAAAGCGTGGATCACGTATGACACCTAAGCAAGGAGTCGAATTGCGAACTTTTCTGCATCTACCCATAGTTTTTTTTAAATTAACGGATACTTTTAAATAAAATATTTTATATAGTTTATTATATATTTTAAATAAAATATACATCAATGACCACAATTCAATTCAATAAGATAACTTTATCAATTATGACTCTTGCACATTGACAAAACATAAGAAATTTTATTGATTCGTTTTTTACGGCTTATCAACCCTTTGCAGTCTATTCAAAACCAGAAAATATATCTAGATTGAAGGACTTTTTTTTAGATAATAATGATTTAATGATACAATCCTTACTAATTAACCCATAGCTGGGGGAAGAGATGGAGTCATACCTTTCTCAATGTTATTTGCGCGTAAGGGAATATAACGAACCCAACAGGAATTAGAACACGGCTCTTCGCTTAATAATTCCGAGCCATTATTCATTACACCACCTGCACATCCAAGCTTACAGCACCTGGTATTCGTAAGCGGTCATCCATCTAAGTACTGACCAGGGTCGACGTTCCTTAACTTCGGTGATCGGACGACAGCCGTTGTTTCAACATGATATGACTATAAGTAAAAATATGGAGAAGGGCTTCTTTGAGCTCGGGTACATTTGATAATGAGTCATGTGCGTTTTGAATAACAATGCTAAGCGACACAGGTGAGCAATCACAATACAAGACTGAACAACCCTGCCTGATCCATCCTGTTACCCTGATCCGATGCTCTCATAATTTCATCTATTTTGGACTCTGGTTGAGACACTCAGGCGTCAGCAGTTCTCTAATGATAGAGTAAAAAACAATAAAAGAAAACAAAAGGATTAAACATCAACTGTAAGAAGACAGAACGTATGGTGATTTTCTAAACACAAGGCCAAAAATATGGGGAAATCCACAGAGAATTGGACTCACTAGTCAGTCGTAATTGATCAAGCGATACAAGCTTCTTAACCATTATCCCAAGTTCAAATACCCAAGTCGGAACTTATGGTTGTCAGCAAATGAAACGGCTCAACATGCAAATACCAAAATTAAACCGGTGCAAAAAATTTAAATATCTAGGAAGAGTTTTGGAAATGCGAAGGCACAATGGGACTGCGAAAGATGACTTACAAAAGTTAAGCAAAGTATTAAGAAACTGGAAAATTTAATTGGAAACGATAAGAATAATACTGAATTGTTATGTAATATCGGTCTACCAAAAGAGCAGTGGATGTTGGACAATCTCATCGTAAATGCGGAAGTTACTTGAGAGAACAGAAATGCGCTTCTACAGAAGGATGTTGAGAATATCATGGACTGAACGTGTGAGCAATGATGACATTTTAGAGAAAATGGAAACAAAAAGCACATGCATGTTTCATCCGAAAGAAACAGTTGCATTTTCTAAGACATATGAGAAGGTAATAGGGCTTGAAAAATCAGACACTCGCAGTATACATTGAAAGCAAAGGGAGAGAGGAAAGCATTGCTTAACCTACCTAACTAGCCTGCATAAATGGTTGGCAGAGCAGGGATTAGGAGATACAGTAGACAGAAAACTATAAAGACAAAAAGTTGTGGAGAGCCATGATCATCCACATCATGAAGAAGAAGAAGGTTATTTTGATTTGGAATCTTAAGACATATCTGCTTCCATTTGGTGGCTTTGTGTGGTTCTACGATTAAATCCGCTGTGAATAGAACACTTATTACCTTTGACCTAGCCACGTGCGTGCTAGACACTTTCTCTTGTCAGAATCTGTCTGACATATTTATAAGTCTACTATTCGTCCGTGCCTCGAATGTTGCTGCTACAACTGGTCTGATGCATCTGTTATATATCTAGCAATTTTTGACAAAACCAAAGAAAAAATCTGAAACGTTATCGATCCAGACCTGTCATTTCAGCTTCATTCACTTTCCTCATCGCCGTAATATAGCTTTTCTGTACCTCTATGGTAATTGTTCTTTGTTACCTCGACTTCACAAATTTAAGCGCAGTACTAGATTGGCAGCTAGGTCTCATAATGTCACTGTTGAAATTGCTGCTTGTTACCGTAAGATCTATACTAATGCTACTTCTCTCGCACTTCTCGCTTCCGGAACTTTCTTCCAGCTTCCTGCTTTCCTACGATCTTCAAAAAATTAAATGTAACGTCAGTTATCATCTTCGACGTTATACAGATAGAATTTTAACGAATATTTCTTTCATCTTAATTTTTGTTCCTTTTTTTATTGTCACTTAGAAGTTGAGTTTATTTTGTTCTTTTGAGGCCATAAGAAACACTAACATTAACAGAACAGATTTTCGAGCTCCAGAAACGCTTGTTGTCGTCTATATACGTCATTTTCATCAGTTGTCCACATTTTAATTATTTTCATTATCTTTACTGTGCCTCGCTAACGCCGTTTCTTTTGAAATTGTGCCCAGTGTCCCTGCCACCCACGATTTCTTGTGAACAAAGACATAAAGGATGATATTCAGACAGGGAGCAACAAAAGTTTGCCCAGTAATAATCTTCCGTCGTTGAAGACTATTAATTTAGATAAACAAACAATACTCAAAGATAATGACTGCTTCGGAGTCGATCAATCATGTGTCATTAACAGCTTGTCCAGTGTCAATGGTTCCCTTCGAACCTTAAACTGGGAAATCAATTCAAAATAATTAAGCGCTTGGTGCTACGTCAGTGTTTGACTAAAAATATACCATTTTTAATGATCTTATTTTGATCTCATCCATTTTTTTTTCTATAAATAAAATATTTTCGCTATTCATTTTGATATTTTTCTTCTTATTGTTATTATAGTAAACACTTTGCAATAAACTTATTATAAACAATTCATTTACAACGGGAATTCCAAGAGTCTATTTCTGTTTCGTATCGTGCCGGAACGAGGTAGGATGCGAAACTAAGCGCCCTGCAAACGGATGCACTTCGCTTAGACATGGCACTTGATTCAGTCTTTATCTCACCAACAATGTATGTTTAGCCGCATACATTTCCTTTTTTTTCTTTTGTTTTTTTTTTTTTTTACAAGGAAGTATCTTAAGAACATTCCTTTCATGAACTATCCTTGAACATGCATTTCTTTCTTTTTTTACAAGGAACTATCTGTTATGGTCCAGGTTAGGACCAAGGAAGAACAACACGAACACAAGAGTAGAAATAACGAAGATATATTACACGAAATTACATATAAGATGTGGAAGGTGTTAGTATGACTGTCAGTCTGGTTTGGAGTGAACTACTATCGGCTCGACTCGATTCGGTATCTAGCCCCCCACACACACACCCACCCCGAGGGTTGAATATGACACAAGGCCGAGTTTAATGTGGGTTTCCCGAGCCCGTAGGTTCGACCAAAAAATGCCCGTAAAACCCGTATAAACGGGATCGGGTTGGTCAACCTCCCCGAACGAGACTCTGCCCTTCGGCGGAGCCTCGTCCGGGTTCCTCTCTGCTCAGAGGCAGAGAGTTCGACCGTCAAGCCGAGAAGCTCGGTTTGATTCGCCCCTCTCTCTTTAGAGGCGTTGTATACATAGTGTTAGGAAGATTTCATTCTGTAGTTATAGGTAAGGACCCATGACACTATCTTAAGAACATTCCTTTCAGGAACTATCCTTGAACATTCTCTATACTATAAGTTCCCGATTGTGTAAAAAATTTTGTTAACGTGTTTGTTTATGATTTCAACTAATTCAACACTTGTACTTTTTTCTTCGTTAACATACAACACTTTGCCAACCCTAAACAATGATTCCAAACCAAACAATTTCTGACCACGACGTGAATTGAACACACAACTTTCCGGTCGCTACTTCCATGGTCAATTTCCAGATAATCTCCATTCTTTAGTTACCCCATTTTGACTTTACAGTTAGGACACGTCATGCGACTTCCACAGAGTCGAATCACCCTCATTTCCTCCGTATACCAAATATCTCAGAATTACCACTTTGTGGAACAGACTCCCGTGTGGTTGCTTTCCTGGATATTACACATTTAATTGTTAACTATCCTTCTTATACACTTGATCTTTACTCCCTACCTCTTCCTCTTTCATTCATGTTAAACATCTCATTCACCATAACTATTTTAAAATTAACCCTCTAACTTGAGTGTTCTCGAGCCTTGCATTGAGTGAACTTGAGTGAAGTTCAGTTGTTGTATGCCATGGGTATTATCAGGATTCCCTTCTCTCTCTCTCTCTCTCTCTCTCTCTCTCTCTCTCTCTCTCTTTCTCATTAATTGGAACTTTTTCTGAAACTTCCCAAGATAACTCTCCCAGAAATGATCGATAGCTGTTTCTTATAGGATTCATTTTCTAAATAATACCTTTTAATGGGTGTAGAGAATCGATCCAGATTTTCCTCTGGATGCATCGGGGATTAACTGGATATATTATATTTAAGCGTCACTTATCGATTCGAGAATCGAAACAAAAGGTTGCTTGGAAGCAGCTCCAAGCGTCTGTAAGAAGTCAGCAGACAGAAGGGTCTTTAGACAAGAAGGTCAATGAGGACATTAAATGAACAAGGATTACAGGCGTACAAAACATGTGAGGTATAGCAATGATGCTGAAAACGTTTTATAGTCCTAATTTGAGATAAAAAAAACAAACTAAATACATATACTCTTCATGCGATCAATTATATGAAGCAATCATGAAACAGAGGCTCTGTTTAATAAAACCATATGTTTTTGTGATCATTACGTTGAAATTGGCAATATAATCTATTCATGTATTTTTGCAATATCTGAGAGAAAGGATTTTGATGAGCCCAACCCCCTAGAAGTATTTTTTTTTTTTAATTTTTTTAATTGATTTTATGGATATAATAAAATATGGACACCATTATCATAAGAATAAAAATCTCGATGAAAATGAATTTTTACGAGAATTATTTTAAAGAATTAAAATAATTTATAAATTTTCAAATCCTTAAAAGTTTGTATTAATTTGTAGCGGTCAAGTTATATTGTTATTAAATTAAAACTGTATTTGCTAATCGTAAATGGAAAAGCTCACTACAATCCAAGGACTCCCAAATTGTTTAAAAGAATTTAGAATTTATTTTTTTTGTGTATATTTAAATATGACGTCCGTACACGATATTATCGGAAAATAAGAACGGTAACTCTTTTAAATTTAAAATTTATTGGTAATTTTCTAACATTTCCACAAGCTTCTTCGTAAGTAAGGCAAAGTAACTAAAATTCTGTAAAATATTAAATTACATGGAGCATTTTCTTATTTTTTTAAGATTACTACGTAGTTTTAAATATATATATAAAAAGGGCGTTCAAATTATATTCATCAAGTAATTTCGGCTTGTCGACAGAGTCGTCAATACCGCATAAAAATACTTAGCCCCGTGTTAAAAATGTTTTTTTGGTGATATTTTGAACTACAAGCATATAATAAGTGTTTCAATTCAGATTAATTAAAATTTATATCTGTTAATTTTCCTCAAATAAAGTTTCAGACAAGCGATTTTTGAAATTTTTCTTTTTATAAAGAGAATTATGTGGTATTGACAAATATGTCAATATAGACGATTTTATAGATTTGAATGATAATCAATAAAAAATCAATCAGATCAATTTAAATTCGGTTTGAAATACAGCAAAATATTTCACTTATTTGAAATATTAAACTTAATTTATAAGCTTGAAATTAAAACTAAAATAAAAACTTCAAGAAACATTAATAATTTTGTAAATGCATTTGAAGCTTAGATAGCGCTTTTTTTTAGGTATTTATATATATATATATATATATATATAGAGAGAGAGAGAGAGAGAGAGTGTGTGTGTGGTTGTGTGTGTGTGTGTGTGTGTGTGTATTTAAGCAGCATATCTTCATTCAAACATGTTCCATTCAAAAAGATCGAAAGTACTTGGGTAAAAAATACTACGGCGCTTTCGTTGATGAATTTCATATGTCTATATTATTCAATGAAGCACACACACACACACACACACACACACATATATATATATATATATATATATATATATATATATATATATATATATATAGAGAGAGAGAGAGATAGTATAGTATAGTATAGTATAGTGGAGTAGTGGGTAGTGGCTCATACTGAGGGCCAGGAAAGCCGAGTTCGAATTCCAGTCAATTCTTGCGTGATAATATATGCCTCCTCTTCTTCCTCTCTCTGTGGGTAATTAGTATGACAGACTGCGTTCTATAGCCTTGGATGGCAACTGATCTAAGACAACTCTGAATTTAAAACCTGCGGAGAATTGTTTGGGGACCCTATGGCACGTAGTGCGCCAGGTCTCTGTATTCGGCCCTACAAAAAGAGTGGATTGTTCTTCCCAAAGGCTTCACCAGTATCATCAAATCATATTTGTTGGTGTCCGGCTGTTGGGTCCTAGGTACTGAGTTGCTGACCCTCGGGTGTCGAATTACGACGGGAGAGTACACCATATATATATATATATATATATGTGTGTGTGTGTGTGTGTGTGTGTGTGTGTGTGTGTGTGTGTGTTTGTCTGCGTGTATGTATGCCAAGTATTTAAAGAATATATATATATATATCTGTGTGTGTATGTGTGTTAGTTTCCTTCATTTTTTCCTTTCTTATATGTACACTGACATTTCTGTTAATCATCCACAGATTGCACCCGAAAGCATTGACATCAAGTGCCATTTCAATTTTTCGTTCAACAGCTAATCCATTGGCTCACAGAGAAAGGACGCCTAACAAGTTGTCTAAAGTCCCTTCGACAAATTAAACCATATTTCTTCCCCCGTGTCTATGGCAACTAAAAAAACGACAAAATTGATTGGAAACGATACGCTCAGTTGTCAATATTTTTCCATTACGGTTGCAAGCACGATAGACGTCCTCATCATTATTCAGCCCAGAAAAATAAAGACGTTTGATAAAATTCAGTGTCACAAGTCATGATCAGTGTGCGGAACACAGCTAAAAAGATGATTAGATTAGGTATCTCCAAAAAAAAAAAAAAAAAAAAAAAAGCCATACCTAAAGTTTAAAACTAGACACCTTAAAAAATGCGATATCTAGTGTTTAAAAATATTTTTAAAAATGAAAATTCTTTCTTGAAGCTTTTATTTTTGTTTTAATTTCAAGCAAATAGATTAAATTTAATATTTCTAATAAGCAAAATACTTTGCTGTATTTCAAAACTAATTTAAATTGAATAGAAGTTTTTGTTTTGAAGTCGATAAAAATAGGTGATTTTAGCGCCATTTTTAGCTATTTAACAATTACACAATGTAACTCTCTCTATTAAAAAACCTTTAAAAAATAAAACATTTTTCTGAAAGGTTATTTGTGGAATATTAGCTGATTTAAGCTTTAATTAATCTGATTTGAAACAAATATTACTTACTTTAAGTTTAAAATATAGCAAAAATGTATTTCTAACACAGAGATAGGTGTTTATTTAAGGTGTTGACAGCTTGACTTACAGCCGGAAATTTATGATTTTTTTTCTACGATGGGCATATCTGCAAAAATTACTTGAAGTATATAATGTGAGCGCCTTTTGTATATAATATTTAACTATCCAGTAATCTTTAAAATTTAGGAAAATATTCTCCGTAATGTAATGTTTTATTGAACTTTAGATAATTTAGCTTTAAATTTAGTTATCGCCCTTATTTTTTTATAATCCCGTGTATGGACGTCCGTATTTACAAAGAAAAGCGCGTTTATACACACAAAAAAAATTCAAAATTCTTTTTAAAATATTGGCTGTCGCTGCATTTTAGTAAGCTTTTCCATTTATGGTTAGTAAATATATAGTGTAACCCGGATATAAGAGAGATTTTCTCTGGTCCCAAATTAAAGCCTATGTTAATATATATAAAATAGACCAAACCCGGATATAAGAGAAACCCGGATATAAGAGACTTCTTCTTCGGTCCCGACAACTCTCTTATATCCGGGTTACACTGTAGTTTGTACTTAATAACAATATCATCTAACCGGTACAAGTTAATACAGAAATTTAAAAGATTTAAAACTTTATAAGTTATTCTTATGAAAAATTTTTAAAAATGAGAACAGTTCTTGTAAACATTCATTTTTCATCGATTTTTTTTCTTCAGACAATCGTGTCCTTAGTGTATCTTATTTATAAAAGCAATTGAAAGCTTTTCTAATTAAATAATGTCTTAGCTTTATTGTATGTTTTATTTTACGATTCAGAGCAGATTTTCTGTAACTGGAATTTCTGTAAGCCGTACAAAATTAATTGATCGAAACTTCATAAAATTAAGTAAGTGGGAGGGGTGACAAATGTAACATTGTTTTACCAAGATTTTCTAGAAAAGAAAGATTTCTAAAATAATTTAATTCATTTGTGAATAAGACCTGAAAGTTACCGATTTATAATTTACACTTGAGACTGATACTTAAACAGAGATAAGTGTTTATTTAAGGTATTGACAGCTTGACTTACAGCCGGATGTTTATGATTTTTTTCTACAATGGGCATATCTGCAAATATTACTTGAAGTACAGTGAAACCCGGATATAAGAGACCCGGATATAAGAGAAACCCGGATATAAGAGAGATTTTCTCTGGTCCCAAATTAGAGCCTGTGTTAATGTATATAAGATAGACCAAACCCGGATATAAGAGAAACCCGGATATAAGAGACTTCTCCGGTCCCGACAACTCTCTTATATCCGGGTTACACTGTGAGCGCCTTTTGTATATAATATTTAACTATCCAGTAATCTTTAAAATTTAGGTATATACACACACACACACACATATATATATATATATAGAGAGAGAGAGAGAGAGGGAGGGAGGGAGAGAGAGAGAGAGATAACTAATAAACTAACAGTGAGTACTGTTTTTATTTATTTCCTTCTATTTTGTCAATATCCACGATACTGTTTATAGTTTTCGAGTAAAGTCAGGTCGTTCGCTTTTTGTGAACTTCTCAATTCATGCACTCTCCCCGCAACCCTCAACAGCGACTGATGCCATTTCTCGACCCTGATTGCCACCAAAACAACTGATTTCAACTTGTTCGAAACGTGCTGTTGACCAAAAGATTAAAGAGAACCTTTCCGTTACAAATCCAGAACCTCAAAGGTCGCCGACACACATCAGGAAAGCTATAAAACTTGCTCATTACTCAAATCAAAACTATAAAATAGTACGTAAACCACGTGACATCAGAGAACCAATAAAATTGAGAAACGGATTAGGTGCTGGGGAAAGTTGGGTAAATGGCCGTTGGCTGCGTCAGCCCAATCGCCTGTCAGCTGGTTTGTTCAATCACACGGATCAAACAGGGAAAGAGCGTGAAGGTGTCGAAAAACGTTTTGGTTCGTCTAAAAAAGCTGTCTGTATTAAATGAATAAAAGAGAAAAGGACTCTGGATGTCGCTTCTAGCATTAAAAGATGAAAGGAATAGGAAAATTGTAAAAAAGGCTCGACATGAAGAAATAATGAAGTAAATATTTAATAAAGCGAGGAAGTGAATGAATGAAGAAAGAAAGAAAGAAAGAAGATAAAAATGCGAGAAAATAAAAGTAAGAGCGAGAGAATATAAGATTTAAAAGAAAGAAATAGGAGAGAGAAAAACGAAAATAAATGAGATAAAAGAAAAAGTGGTGGAAGTTGGAAATAGATTAAGACTGATCTGAAAAGATGATACGAAATGTGAAAGAAAAAGAAACTAAAAAGAAAAAGAAAGACGGAAAGAAAGATAAAAATGCAGGGAAAAGATAAATAAAAAGAAAGAAAATAAATTATAAAAAAGAAACAGCCAAAGAAAATGATTGAATAATTGTAAAAATATTGAGACAGAGGAGTTCGAAATAGAGAAATAGATATGTGAAAAGAAGAAAGGCGGGAAAACAAAAAGATAAAGAAAGAAAGAAAGAAAGAAAGAAAGAAAGAAAGAAAGAAAGAAAGTAGGGGATAAAAATACAAGAAAACGTTCAAAAAGGAGAGAAATACGATGTGAAAGAAAGAAAGAAAGAAAGAAAGAAAGAAAGAAAGAAAGAAAGAAAGAAAGAAAGAAAGAAAACAGGAGATAAATATACAAGAAAAGCTTAAGAAAAGAGAGAAATAAAAGTAATAAAATGTGAAAGAAAGAAAGAAAGAAAGAAAGAAAGAAAGAAAGAAAAGGGGTTAACTTAAAGATACTTAAAAAAGAGAGAAATTAAATATAAAAGAAAGAAAAAAGAAAGAAAAGAGAAAGAAAAGTTATGTAAGAGATGATACAAAATAAAAAGAAAGAGAAATGGGAGAAAGCAGGAAATAAAGACGCGAGGAAAGTGGAGAAAGAAAGAAAGAAAGAAAGAAAGAAAGAAAGAAAGAAGAAGGAAGGAAGGAAAAGATGCAAGTGAAGGTAAGGACAAAGAGTGGTGCGGTTGATAGAGACAGAAACACATTTTAAAGAGACGAATTCGAAGTCACTCTACAAACACCAGGTGTCCGGTTAAAGCAATTATTAAGCCAGAGGGAAAAAATAGACTAGTATGTTTCCGAATGAGAGAAAGAAAAGAAAGCAGAACGCAAAGCTAATATAATTTTCTTGCTTGTTTAATAATATGCACTGGGGTCGTAGTTGCAAATTTGATTCACGGTTCTCAGGACGTAGGAGATCATAATTCTCCACGGATTCTTTTACTTTATTATCTGTGATTCGCTATGAATTCTTGGGAAAGATAGTGAAGTGGTTTCCTGTTGCCTTCTTCACAGTGTGGAATTATGGTTTCCCTTCTCTTTCAAAGTGATTTCCATTCAATTCTAGATAACCCAATCTACCCTACTATTGAAGCCATTTTATCGAAATAAATAACCCAAACGATTATAATAAAATAAAAAAAATAAAGCCTGCTTTATTTTTCTTTATTATAAATTTTAGGGTAATTATCAAGATGTCTTAAGAACGTATATATTTTTTTTATTTTCTAATATCGGGGCCACTCTGCATTTTTTTAAAAAACAGCTTAAAATGAGATATTTTTGTATTAGTTTTTTTTTTTTTTAAGTAAGAGATAAAATTTCAGTAACTCCAGCGTATTTGCTATTTTTCAATCTTTCTCCAGGATTTACCAAAAAGTTCAAATTTTAATTTGTCTGACTACAATACATTTTGCTAAATTATGAATACTTTGTACAAGAAACATTATACATTAATTCCTTGTGATACGAACGTACCGACATACGTGTTTTTTGAGATACAAGCCGGACTTCACTGTTTTTCCCACGCATAGTCATGCAGTTTACAGATAATAAGAAAAGGAAGATATGGAGTATAATGATCGCTTACGACCTGAAATGGCATAACACTTAAGAAGAAATATGTTAAATAAAGTTTTGAGCCTATATGAATTTTTACATTAACCCTTTGAACTCTGTGCTACTGAACAATGTTAATTCTTCTGCCTGAGCTGCTGAGTCAAAATTCGCAAATAATTGGTATTTAATGTTTCACAGTAGATATAAAAAATAGTCACAAGTGTTTACCCACCGTTCAACAGGTAGCATTAAGTCATTTTTCTCTACCCCTGTTCAACTGGTGGCTGGGCATTACGCCATTTTTCTCTACAGCCGATAAAGCGGTGGTCAGGGCCCAATGGTTTAAAGCAATGACTAAATGAAAACAAAGCAAAAAATCCCCAAAATCATGGTTAAGTTACTATTAATATTATTGTCCCAGAATAAAAGCCTGTAGAGTTTTTTCTGAAATGAATTTCAAAGACAATACTTAGATATGTGCCATGCGTGATACCCGCTAAAGTGATCATGTATCTTTCGATACATGAGTGACGAGGTAGATTTTTTTCCCTCAGTAGTACCATTTCTTTCTGCGGTAGACCAATTGCCATCCAATACTACAGAATCCGATCTGTCCTGCTATTTACACATGGCTGGAGGGAGAAGAAGAAGATTCATACCTTTCCCTAGCACGTAAGTGTATGTAATGTATTTGACTGGAATTTTCCGATTCCTCAATCCCAGCCGCTATCCATTACACCACCGTGCCTCCATATTAGTACATGGATTGATTTAACAACTGTTGCTATTTTGTACTACGACCTTTTGTCATCTTCGAGGCAGATTCCTGATTCCAACCTCCTAGAACTTAGCATCTTTCTGGGTTATGAACTGGTCTAATCTAAGTAGTTTTTAAAGACTTTCAAAGAATTGAAATTCTTCCCATTAAGAGAATTTTGCAAGGATTAAAATACCTGGTAGTTTGAAGTTGCAAGGTCAATTGAGTACGGTGCTGTGTAGTACGACATCCCAGCCAAATAGCAACAAATTCTATTGGGTCTATAAAGTAATGTGAGATCTGGCGTTGTCCTGACAGAAGACAACACTCTTCCGGTTTGTAAATTTCGGGTTCGATTTTAACCGTTAATCTATACAAATTTGAACAGTATTTATCTGAATTCAACGTTTTTATGGAAGAAACTAGTAATACACAACGACATTCTAGACCCACTAAATAGGTTCATTTTTTTCGGATGCAAATTGTTTTTTTTTTCTTTTTTTCTTTTTGGAGTGGTTAACAGTTTCTCATTGCCATTTCTACAGAAAACTTTTCGATCCAAATTGTTGTAAACAATCCTGTTTTCATCGTTTGCGACCGATCTTTTACAAATAAATGCAACAATCATAAAATGAATTAAAATTAGTCATAAAATAATAATAGGGACCGTGTCCAATCTTAAAAGCAGCAATAAATAAATTTAATCTTTAAAATAATGATAAGGACCGTGGTTAATATAAAAAGCTACAATAAAAAGATGAAGCGATCTTACTCATAAATAGCCCTGGTTATGACGATAAACTACAAAGGCATCTGATCAGGAGATTGGAGATTCTGAGGAACGTGGAACCATCTCTTAAGTGCTGTTGTTCCCAGGTCCTCTTTGACCCCGGGGATGGTAGTACCTATTAGAATCCCATCCTTGGACAAATAGTGAACTCACAAACAAAAACAAAATAATATGAATGTATAAAAGTATTTTTTTCTAGTAAAAATACCAGCAATACATTTTTATATTAAAAAAACCACTACAATGCATAGTTATAATAAAATGGTCAACAATTGATATTTATAGTACTACCAAACAACCAACATGAACTATTTAATGGCATTAATCCATACAATATCCTACAATTTCTTAATGAAATCAAACTGTATTCGAAAATATAATTTCAACAAAACTACAGCATAAAACACACATATCACCTCCTCACGTAATTACGTTCACAGAAACATGTATATGCACAAAAGCTGAGTATCATCTACCATGTACTCAATTGTGAAGGCAGAATAAAATATATATCGTATTTTGTATTACTTCAAAACTCCCAAGAAAATTAAATTTCGGCATTAAATGACCCATAAAGAAGTTGATATGCCGTCAAACAAAAATCTCAAATCAATCTTACTTATAAATAATTATAATGACAATAATTATTCTAAAAAGAGAAACAATGATAAGATATTGTAAAGCATGCAACAAAAAATAATCATTGGAAAACACTCAGGTAATTTTTTTTTTAGAATGTTATAACGATAATTTCGAAATTCTATAGGAAATGGTTGGTTTTCATATGGTAAATTTTGTGATATCAACGAAAACTCATTGCTACTTTTGTAATATCAACGAATACTTGTTGTCACTTTCGTAATGGTCGTTGTAGTAGAGACTTTGTAATCGCAGATACAACTATAGTACGCCGTTAAGCAATACTGATGTCAGACGCCTTGGAATAACACTCACAATACTTGCTCGATAATACTAGGTACTTCCACCTTTTCGCGGGAAAACAGCATAGCGTAACGAAAAAGGCCAAAATCTTAATAAAAATAAAGTATTATCATCAAAATGTTTATGTTATTATTAAGCTGAAAGGCCAAAGTGTTTTTTTAATTATTTTTTTTTAATTTTTAATCCTTTCTAAAACGTTCGACATCTTAGTTAAAATCTTGTTTTGTTAACATCATCGCGTGGACATAATAATAACATTGACTTTTTGCGTTTTTTTTTCTTTTTGAAAATACATTGACTTGGAAATGCTTGTAAAAATCAAATAATTGTCCGATTTTAATGAAATTTTCAGGACTTATTCACAAATGAAAGAGATCATTTTTGAAATCTTTTTAGAAAATTTGATAAAAAATATTTTTTTTACATATGTTAACCCCCGCCCCCAACTTATTTTCATGAAATTCCGCAAAAAAACTTTCTATTTCCTGAAAATTTATTCGTTAAATGTAGGAGTCCTTGGAGAATCTAAATCACCTAATCTTTTTTTTCAAACTTTCACTATTCTAACTAAAAATCTGCTCTGAAATGAAAAATAATGAATGCAATAAAACTATGACATTATTTAAATAGAAAAGCTTTTAATTGCTTTTGTAAGTAAGTTATATTAAGGACATTATTGTCTGAAGAAAAAGCTTTTTTCCGAAGAATAATGAATTTTTATAAGAATTTTTTCATTTTTTTTATTTTAATTGTAATAATTTATAATAGTTTAAAATCGTGTAAAATTCTATATTGGGCTATTTCCTGGATGTGATATGGTAATTAAGTGGAAATGAAATTAACGAATCCAAAATTGAAAAACTTAGTTACGATATTCTATTTTTAAAATATTTTTTTATTTTTTATTTTTTTACTTAATTTGTTCCCTATTTTCATCTATGAAATTCTGAACGTGACATTATTATGAAACGATCGTGTGATATAAGAGTTTTGTCTCTTTACTCTTTAAGAAAATTTTATAGTATTTAAATTTTTTTTTTTTTTTTGCATAAAGCATCTTCGCAAGGTAAATAAAAGTCAATAAATTATTAGATAATTGCGGAAAATATGTTCATTTGTAAAAATTACTAGGTGCTTAAAAACAAAAAAAAATGGGTTCACTCAGATTTCTTAAATTTCGTATCAAGTCTAGCCAGCCATAGTAGCTGTCATCGCTTCGTCACTTATCGACCATCGCATCAGATAAGCTATGATAAGCAGGACCAATCATTAAATAAATATTACTTTTTTATGCTATAAAAAATATTTATTTCAAATCAGATTAATTTAACTTTAAATTTTCTGATTTCACTCCAATAACGTGTCAGAAATATATATATATTTTTGAAAGAATTTTAAAATCGATAATTTTTTCTATACAATTCTTAAAATTAAGAAAATGGCCGCTTTTAAGAAAATTTTAAGAAATCGAAATTAAATTTGACATTCCAATCTATCTGAAATAAACTAAAATATTTTGCTTACTGTAAATAATAAATTTAATCCTTTAGCTTTGAATTAAAGCTAAAATGAAATTTTCAAGAATGTTTTTCATTTTTAAAAATTCACTTTAAACTTTAGGTATAGAAAATTTATGCCGAAATAGTGGAGGTACCTAAATAATACTCACTCGAAAAGTAACCATGTAATAGTAAACCGAATAGTGATACGTATATTGATTAGTATAGAGAAATAGTATAACGAATAGTATATAGATAGAGGATAGTGCTAAAAGAGTGATCATTTAGATGCCATGCTAATTACCATATATAAATATTTCATTTTACATCACGTGATGAACTTATTTAAAATGGGATCACTTAAGTTTGCTATCTGGTGATCTGTATTCAAACTTCAGTGTCGCCAACGACACTTTATTCCTATATAACAGTAAAAATGAAAATTTACAGTCATAGATGCATACATTCGATAATATGGGACGTTTGAATAACGGTCTTGAGCCAGACATGACCGAATTCTAGAAATTCCCGCAAACCATCCTCATATTGTAAACTGTGAGATCAGTCTTTGTTTTGTTATCTATATTGTCATTTTAGTAGGTTTCTTTCTTCCTATGTCCTTTTTCATAGTTCTATTCTGCTCAGTGATAGACAATATATTCTAATATGCATTTAATATCATGAAGCTGATGTCAGAGTTAGTGGCGTAGCTAAAGGGGGCGAAGGGGGCGGACCGCCCCGGGTGTCAGCACAGGAGGGGTGACACAATGTCACCCCCAACAAAATTTTTCAACCAGGCTAAGGTGCCAAAAATAGTCTGAAAACAGTGGTGGAGACACAGGGTTTCGCAGGCGGGCATATGACCCCCCAAATAAGAAATAATTTATGACCCCCCCAGTTTTGTCCCCCGTCAGAAATTTTCTAATAAATTGTCGGGAAATTTGTGAGTAGGAAAAATAGCAATGTTTTTCAGCTTTCATGTGTTTTGGTTGCTACAATCTTGGTTACTAACAAGAGACATTGTTGTAACATTTTATCGGATGATATGGTGTTTTAACTCTGCATCATTAATAACAACAAAGCGAAATACGAAGCCAAAAGTGCAACAATTTCAGTCTTGCCTGTGTATCAATTTGCTAAGATACAATTTTCCATTGAGTGAGCGATATACTTTTGAATATATCTACTAGTGTTGGGACGATTAATCGAAATCGGAATCGAGAATCGGAAAAATCGGAACTTTTTGGGGTATCGGAAACGGTATCGGAATCGGAAAATTTCTGACAAGTTTTCCGATTCCAAAACGATTCTTTTAAATTTTTAACTTAATTTTCCATTATTGGTACTAATGATAAATATTTATTGTTTTTAAATTATCACTAAAACTAAAATCATAATAACATCAAAATACGATGTAAATTTATTTTACTTGTATAAAGAAAAAAAAAAAAAAAAAAACTTTGCATAAATTCTCTAGGTAACCTTTAAAAGAATGCAGTTGATTTACAATGTTCCAAAAATGCTTAAAAATTAAATAGAACATTTTTGTCAAGAAAAAAATACTTTCAAACATCATTGATAATTAAATGGTACCCAGAAAATGATGCAACGGAAAATTGGACACCGGAAAATTAGCAACAGAAAATTACGTCAACCATGAGCCAGTCGAGACTGTCGGATCTGGCTGTGCTGTCCATTGAAAACGAGCTTACAAGACAAACAGATTTTGATGATGTCATTGACCAGTTTGCCACAATGAAAACAAGAAAACATTCATTCTAAGACCATAGTATCGAATGTCATTCTTTTTGTGTATTGCCGTGTTTTGTATTTAGTTGTTCTGAAAGTGAACAGTTGCATTTTTAAAAATCTTTTGATTTGAACTGATTATTTTCTGGTATTGGATTTTGTCTTGGATCATACATGTAAACAGTAACGTACCGGTCAGTAGAGTAAAAGTAGAGGTAGAGCATGTATAAAAATTTAGCTACAGCTAACCATTCAGCATAGGGTGAATCGGGGTCATTGGGGTGACATTTGAGCGGACCGCCTCGGGTGACGTTTACTCTAGCTACGCCACTGGTCAGAGTTTCCAGTGCCAATTTTGTTCAAAGAAGTCGCTGTCGATCAGAATTATCTGTTGCAAGAATTTAAAACAAATAAATTCCTAGCAGCTTTTAATCTGTTGCGGAATTGAATCAACCTACAACAAAGAAAAAGTCGAGAAAGGTTTTTAAATATAAAATATTTTTATTTTCGTGATTTTACAACTATTTTTTCTCAGCGTGTACGAATGTTAAAGTTCTTGTGTTTCTGTTCCTTGTTTGTATTTGTTTGTTAAGATGAAAAGAAATGTGATTTCTCTGCGTGTATGTGCGAAAAAAGAAACAAGGGAGGAAGTGAGGAGGAATGTGTAAGCGTCACATAGCTTGGTGAGAAAATAATGTAAATGTCACGTAGTTTGATGAGGAAATGTGTACGTGTCGCGTAGCTGGGTGAGGAAAAGAATTAATGAGTAAGGGAATTTCCTTTAAGCCGGGCCGTCGTGTTATTGCCGCATGTATCTCCTTATTGTTTTTGTCCGTCTAGAAGCCTTACTTAAATACATATTAAAAAGGACTACTTACATACTCTTCAAAAGGTTCACGAAGCATTTTTTTATTGCCAGCGGGAACGCGACACATTGGTTGAAAAATGTTAAATCCTCTGACTCAAAAACCATTTTTTTGTCATTTGATGCTTTGCTGTCTTGTTGTTTATTTCCGTTTAGATTTACAATTTTTTCAACTTAAATAAAATCTATAGGAGAATGGAGCGAATTTAAAGAGAATTTTATCTTGCGAATTGTTGAATCCTGGGCAAGCTCTTATAGTGAAAGGCCAATACCGCCCAAGGGAAAATACATTCTAATGTTAAGTTCATATAAAAGGTTTCAGTGTCTGTTTTTTTACTATGTTAGAAAAACCTTACAAGTGGCTTTGATAATTTTAACTCGACAAACTGCTTCCGATTTTTATGCCAATAACAATTCCACTACTACACACACATCAAATTTGCCAATAACATTGTTCTAAAAATATTACTACTGATTCTGTTTGATACGTTATGGATCTTGGTTCATGGAAGTCACACTGTATGCCACTGAATACAAGTCGCTCTTCTTAGATTGTTAGCAGATCTTGATTTCTCAAAACGGAGAATGGAGAGAAAAAAAGAAGTCAAACATGAGTCGCCATTTTCTTGTTTTAAAAAAAGAGACGATTTCACCCCTTTATTGTTAGTACAAAGAACAAGTTCAATTGCCTGAACAAATTTTTAGATTTTAATAACTGTTTTCAAAGTTATTGACAATGTCTCTATCGTCTGTATTCATAAAGAAATTTGTGTGCAATTTATTTGTATAAAGAAAAGTAAAGAAAAGCATACATTTTTGTCTTACTTTAACAGAATAGGCTGCGTTAGAGGTAGTTTCTTTCAATATCTCAAACTGCTACAAAACTAAAACATTAACTCAATTAATGTTCTTAACTAGCCTCGTCTGATCAAGATTCTCATATGGATGTCACGCCGGACACCAAACCCTTCAAGAAATATTTAAACTATCAATTATATATAACCGCTTTCCCAGATCAACGGCTAAAAGTGACTTCGAGCAGATGAAACCTGCAGGGGCCCCCTTCAGCAAGGACCCCCTTTCTTAGAACATTGTGAACTGGCGAAACAGAATCACAGAGATCTGCACCAATAACAGAGACCACGTCACTTGACGACTTTCAGTACCGGCAATAACTAAAATGGTAATCACATGTAACTAGAAGAGAAAATAATAACATAATCAAGATGTTGATATTCCACAACACTTTAAACAATAGGTGAGGAAGGAAACCTCATTCAATACTGGAAAGAGCGATAACAGTTGCAAAAACCCATTTTGCTGACAAAAAAGTTTTAATAGAAAGATTTTATAACTTTCAGCCAACAGTAGCTCTGACTGTTCAGTCGATGAATGCCAAATATTTCTTTATAAGGGAACGGCTGATATTACCAATACCATTAACATGGCAAAGGGCCAAATGGAAAATAGAAATAACATATATTAAAAAACGTGGTTTTAAAACGTTGAAAGAATATGCTAAGGGACTCTAATCTAAACATGCATCAACATATTATTAATTTTGGGTTCCCTTAACGCTTTTTTCGTAATACGACTTCTTGTAGTAAATCGTATTACTCATTAGAAACAAAAATAAAGCAAAAAAATCAATCGGCATGCGACCATCTTTGTCACGTGATTTGCTGATGTGGAGGCAAAATGTGATGGGAGTGGATTTTGATTGATTGTTTTGTTTTTTACGGCTTATCAACCGGTTGCCGATTATTTAAACCCAAAAAACATTTTTAGGAGAAAATAGTGATTTACTGATACAACGTCTACTAATTAAACCATAGCTAGAGGGAGAAGAGGTGGATTCATACATTTACTAAGGGTATTTGCGCGTAAGTGAATATAACAAACCCAACTGGAATCGGAACTCGGCTCTCCGATTTCTAATTCCGAGCTGTTATCCATTACACCACCCACACATCCAAGGTTACAGCAACTTGTATCTCCAAGCAGTCACCTATTTATGGACTGATCAGCCTCGATGTTGTTTAACTTCGGTGATCGTAGTAGAACCGATATTACAACGGGATATAGATTGATGGGAATGTAGAAAAACTTTTAACCTTGAATACAATGCAGCTAGCTTTTTAAGACAAAACATGTAACCTTAAGCAAATGCTTGTCCCAAAAAAGATCCTTTGTAAAATAATGTATGGAACATCGAAGTTTTATAAATTGAACATCCAATTCATTAAAAGTTTATTTTAGCGCTTCTATTTATTTTCTTTCGTTATCTTTTTAAATCTGTTTTGTTCTCAATTCAGAACTGTTCATTACCAGCAGCTAAAAACATACTTGAGGTCGATAAACAATAGACGCCACAACAACAAGAAATAAAACGAGGCAAAAAAAAAAAATACAATAAAAATTTGCTAATGCTTTGCTACAGACAATGTAGAAAAGACCGTATTTAATCAAGATGCATTGTTTTAAATAATTAACGCTGGAATTTTCATTAGTAGTTAGTATTTTTTGGTGACACCGGTATCGGTGAAGACTGAAGCGAATTCCTCCGCTGGGACAGCGTGTTACTATTTAGTTCAAATTAGTCATTGGATTAATGGCTAGAAAGTGAACGTAATTGCCTTAATCGATAATTTTAATAAATTGTTTTCACAGAATCTTTTCAGCAAGGAAACTATATTTGCAACAAATCTCTATTAAGCTTATCTCAGTAGTTATAAGAGCGAATTAGCTGTTTACATGTGTATGTGGAGCGAAGACGGAAATAAACACCAAGACAGTCAGACACTAAATGCCAAAAAATGATGTCTGAGTCGGTGGTTTGCGCATTCTTTTGGTTAATAAATTAATGCTTTAAATATTTAAAATTTAATGCTTTAAATATTTAAGATTTTAATGATTTAAATATTTAACATTTTTCAAACAACGGGTCGCATTCTCTCCAGTAATAAAAAACATGCTTTGTGTTCCCTTTGAAGGGTATATAAGGAAAAATTCTAGACAGACAAACCAGTAAGATCATTTCACGACGCTCGGCTTTAAAGAAATTCCCATACTCATTCATTCGTCTTCATCACCAAGCTACGTGACACTTACACTTCCCCTTGCCTCTTCTTTCTCGCACATACACACGAAGAAATCACATTTCTTTTCATCTTAACAAACAACTGCAAACAAGGATTATACACTATAAGAAACATTTAGTTGTAAAAAACATGGAAATAAAAATATCTTATATTTTTATATTTAAACAACTTTTTCGCCTTTTTCTTTGTAGTGGGTTGATTTAAATCCTCAATATATAACAAAACAGAATGTACAAGAATTAAACTGTTTTCCACCAGTTTTTCTCGTCGACCAGGGGAAAATATCGTAGGAAATAAAGTCGCCGAAGAAAAGTACTAACTTCGATTATTTGGTTTGGTTCGTTTAATGGCATATCAACACCTTATGGGTCATTTAATGCCGAAATTTTATTTTCTTGTAAGCTTTAGTAATTATTTTGCAAAAATGTATTGCTGGTAATTTTTTCCAATAATTTATTGCTGGTAATTTTTTTCATATTATGAAAATGTATTGCTGGTAATTTTTAAAATCTATTTCCATGTTTGACCCCAGTTTGAAGGTTCACTATTTGCCCATAGTTGTTTACCCTAATAGGTGCTACCAATCACTCCTCGAGAGTCTTTGCTGCCGGATGTAGTTTATCGTCATACCTAAGACGAATAACTTGGGTTAAGTGTAGACGACAAATTAAATTTATATGAAGGCAAGTTATATTTTACTGAAATATTTTAGTGATACAGAGGGCAATTATCATCCTTTGGGTAAGACGAATTCACGAGTGGTATTCTTACCAACATCTGCGGACATGCTAGCTCTCTGTGGAACTAATTTTAACTCTTTAATCCCCTTCACTGATTTCTCAATCTTCCTCTTCTTAAGAAGGACTTTAATGTCCACATACAATGTTCGTGAACATCTCTCGCTGGCTAGGAAACTCTTGGTTCTTCACACCACTCTTTCAAATGATTCTCTCTACTTAACTCAGCTATCTCTTCTTTCTCTACCGTTCACCCATCCACTCGTGATTGTTGCGTTTCTGGTAATATAGACAAGGCCATATCCCTACACCCGTCTGCAAATATATTTGTGTTCGGTGATTTTAAATCCCACCATGACAGATCGCTTAAACACTGTCACTGATCCCGCTGGACTCCAGATCCTTAATTTCTCAATTAATATCTCAAGCAAGTGGTGGTCTTCCTCATGCGTTTCCCCAGTAACACAGATGGACACGTTTCTCTTCTAGATCTTTTGACTTCTATCCCGGACTCATGTCATACCATGCAGCTCTGCCCTCTTAGCAACTCTGATCATGTGATAGTGTCTGTAAACATCACTTTCCACTCCCCTACCAATCAAGAACCTCCTACCAACAGAATATCTTTCTGTTATCAACGTGCGGATTGGGACTCGTTTCGTAACTTCCTTCGTAACGTACCCTAGAATGCAGTTTCTAATCATCCCGTTCTTAAATGCGCATCTGAGGTCTCCTCCTGGGTGAGAGGCCGCATAGATGCTTTCATTGCAGCAAGGAAATAAAAAGTTAAACCGCGTTCATCTCCGTGGTTCTCACCTGCATGCGCGGTGGCTATAGCCTACAGGAAACACTTCTTCCGGCTGTACCAGAACGACACTTCTGATTGCAACAGACATCTCTTTGTCTCTGCTAGTAATTAATGCAAGCATGTCCTCAAAGAAACGAAGTTACTGTTTGCTGATAAAATGAAACAACCTACAGCATCTCAGAAGTTGAATTCTATAAATTATTCGCGGCTCTGCAAGAGTGTGTTGAAAATCAGCAAACCCGCCATCCTACCTCTGTTCAATCAATTCGAAGTCCTGACATCTACAGCAGATAAAGATGAATGCTTTGCTCGGGCATTCTCTATCCAACTCAACACTCGTCTCAGTTGGAGTACTCACACCTGATTTCCCTCCTAGAACAGAGACTGTGATGAGTGATATGTCCGTCACAAGTCTCGGATATTATTTCTAAATTAGACTTCTATAAGGCAAGCAGAGGTGACAGCAGTCATCGTAAAGAAACGTGCACCCGAGCTGGCTCCAGTTCTCTCCAAACTCTATAACTATTGCCTCACTGCTTCCTTCTTGTTGGAAGTCCTCCTCTGTAGTTTCTGTTTTTAAGAAGTCTGGATAAATTTCTGATCCCTCTAACTATCGTCCTGTTCGTCTCCTATCGCTTTTCGGCAAAGTATTCGAAGCTTTAACCAATGCTGACATAGTTAGGTATCTTACCTCTCACGACCCACTCTCTGAAAAACAATATGATCTTCCGTTTTCCCAGATCTATCGCTGATGTGTTAACGGTCAACACTCTTGATAATAACGGCGAAGCTCGAGCTGTGGCTCTATTTATCTCGAAGGCGTTTGACAGAGTTTGACACGCTGGTCTTCTACGTAAGCTCCAGGGCTACGGTAGCTCACTTCTAGATTCTTTCAAACGAAAGCGGGCTCTATTCAGGATTCAATTTTTTTTTCTAATTTACATCAAGGATCTCTCTGATGTCATCAGTTCCCAAGAACGCTGATGGCACTACCATTTACTCCTGTCTCAATAGCAAATCCGTCAGAGTTGACAAAGTGAACTTGGGCGCTGCTTTGAAAAAAAAATCTCCAGTCAGTGGTTAACGGGGGCAAGAAATGGGCCTTAAATTTTAATGCCTTCAGAACTCAACTGCTCTCATTTAAACACCATAGCGAAACTTCCCTGCCCGCCATTGGTATGGCCGATGCTAGACTCATGGAGAGCAATACATGCGACTTTTTGGCCTCACGTTCTCAACTGACTTGAAGTGGAACGCCTACATCGAATCAATAACTGTATCTACTGCAAAAAAAAAATGTTGTTTCACTGTGTCGTGCCAAAAGATTTTTCTCGCCAAA
>CAHIKZ030005532.1:1905000-1982500 GCA_903632075.3 Acanthosepion pharaonis
TTAAATCAGATGATTCTAATTCATGTGTGTTTGTGCATGCGCATGTGTGTATCTGCCTATTTGTACAGCAATAACTCACAAATCTTGTTTCATTAAAAATTACAGACAATATATTAGATCAATACAAATGTCCGTGCCCGAGTAGAAAATTAAAATAAAATTTTAAATACTCAGAAAAGCATTTATTAGTCAAGTACATAGTCTTTATTATTTTTAACGACGGTCTCACATCGTTCTGCAAGCTTGTTGCCAAAATTTTGTCATTTAAATTATTCTGTAGAGACAGGAACAAATGAAAACCCGAAATAACCAAGTTAGCAGAATACGGCGGGTGCTAAAGGGTGGGGTGTCATTTCAACTCTAAGCTTCTGCAATGTTTGTTTTGCAGCATGTGGTCTTGCGTTGTAGTGGTGGAAAATGACATTTTTCTCAAGCCGGCCGTTTTTCTTTATTAACTGCATTGAGATTGGTGACTTGATCGCATTGCTTCTAGCCGGTTGGAAGAAGCTCAAAGTGAATTATCTACAATCTCATCCTTCGTTTTTAAGGCATTCATTTGGGGACAAAGCGTCAACATTCAACAGAGTTTCACTCGCAACTGAACGATGCAACGTTTCAATCTCGAACACACCAGAAATCAGTACTAAAACAGACACCACTGTTAAGTTGCAGTCACTTTACATTAACACGAACTTTTGCAATAATCTGACACTTCTGTTATTCATTGTATATTTCTACTTTCTAAACTGATTTCTTTTGGGAACTAGGTGTAGAAATTGTCCAACTGTTTGTTTTTTCATTGCGCTTTCAGCTAATCTGAGACATATTCAAGGACTTGGGTTGTACAGTTGTAAGCGGTTTGTACTACTGCAAACGGTGTATAAATTGTAAAAAGGCAGATATATTCTTAATTTAATAAGGCCAGTACATTGTGACTATGTTGAATGTTGATTTACTTAAGCGTTGTTTTTTTATGAGAAGTGCTTCCATTATTTTAAACGCATTTTTCAGTTGGAGAGGCAGGTCAAATTTGTGTTCTCGACAAGTATTTGAATTATCAAGATGGATATATTTCTATGTAGGTTTAAATGGGCCCTAATGGTGTTCTGGCCTAGAGATGTAGAGTCAGATGTCTTGATGACAGACTGATAATATGTCCGACATAATTATCTAAAAATTTGTTTTCATCGGGAATGCATAGGGCATTTGAATTCATAAATGATTCTAGTGTTATATAGTTTTTATTTAGCCACGAAATATATATATATATATATATATATATATATATATATACACGCATATATATATATATACATATATATATAGTTTTTATTTAGCCGCAGAACATATATATATATATATATATATATATATATATATATATATATATATATTTACACATATATATATATATATATATTTATATTATATATATATATATATATATATATATATATATATATATATATATTTAGCAGAACAGAATATATATATATATATATATATATATATATATATTCAACGTTATTTTGATTTATTTGAAATAGGCATCCAATTTTTATTTATTAATATATTATATATATTTATTAAATATATGGATTATATATATATATTTATTAAATATATGGATTACGTCTATCATATTTATTAAACAATGTGAATTACGTCTATCATATTTATTAAACAATGTTGATTATGTCTATCGTAATGATTAACCAGTATGGATTATATCTATTGTATTTATTAAATAGTATGGATTACCTCTATCGTATTTGTTAAACATTGTGGATTACGTCTATCGTATTTATTAAACAGTGTGGATTACATCTATCGTATTTATTAAACAGTGTTGATTACGTGTATCGTATTGATTATAATGTATTGATTATGTCTATTGTATTTATTAAACAATGTCGATTACGTCTATCGTATTTATTAAACGGTATGGATTAGGTTTGGTTTGGTTTGTCTTGTTTTACGGCATATTAACCTCAATGGGTTATTTAATGCCAACAACTTTTCTTCTTTTTCCCCGGTAATATTTTTGTTTTGTCAAAAATCTATTTCTTTTAATATATTTTTCTTCAAATATATAGCTGGTAATATTATTTTTTCATAAACGTATTATCAGAGGCCTTGCTGTTCGATGTAGTTTATCATCCTACCCAGGACGCGGATGTAGTTTATCGTCATACCCAGGACGCAGATGTAGTTTATCGCCATACCCAGAACGCGGATGTAGTCTGAGTGTTAACTATTTGTCCATATCTAGGACCCTAACAGGTGATACCACCCCGGGTCAGGGTGGACCTGGGAACACCATCAATTAAGATAATGGTTCCACACTCCTCAAAACTTCCTGATCAGAGGCCTTGCTGCTCGACGTTGTTTATCGTCTTACCCAGGACGCGGAATTGATTAGGTCTATCGTATTTATTAAACAGTGTGGATAAAGTCCACCGTATTTATTAAACGGTGTGGATTATGTATATTGTATTTATTAAACTGTGTGGATTACCTCTATCGTATTTTTTAAACGTTGTGGATTACGTCTACGTAATCCATAATGTTTAACAAATACGATAGAGGTAATCCACATCATATTTACTAAGTGTTGATTAACTCTATCGTATTTATTAAACATTGTGGATTACGTCTACGTAATCCATAATGTTTAACAAATACGATAGAGGTAATCCACATCGTATTTACTAAACAGTCTTGATTAACTCTATCGTATTTATTAAACAGTGTGGATAACGTCCATCGTATGTATTAAGCAGTGTGGATTACGTCTATAGTATTTATTGATCAATGTAGATTGCTTCTGTCGTATTGATTATGTCTATTGTATTTATTAAACAGTGGATTACGTCAATCGTATTTATTAAACGGCGTGGATTACGTCCATTGTATTTATTAAACGGTATGGATTACGCCTATCGGATTTATTAAACAGTGTGGATAACGTCCATTGTATTTATTAAAGAGTGTGGATTAGGTCTATCACATTAATTAAACAGTGTAGATTGCCTCTATCGTATTAATTAAACAGTGCGTATTACGTCTATCGTATTTATTAATCAGTGTAGAATATGTCTATCATATTTATTAAACAGTATGGATTACGTCTATCGTATTTATTAAACAGTGGTGATAACGTCTATCGTATTTATTAAACAGTATGGATCACGTCTATCGTATTTATTAAACATTGTGAATACCCTTTGAAATAGGCGCTCAATTTTTATTTATTAAGCAGTGCCTATTTCGTCTATCGTAATCATTAAACAGTGTAGATTACATCTATCATATTTAATAAACGGTGTGGATTACGCCTATCGTACTTATTAAACAATATGGATTACCGCCCTTTGTATTGACGGAAATAGTGACATTGAAATTCGAAGGCGCATTAGGATAGGGAATGATGCCTTCCAAAAGATAAGCAAAATATTAAGGCATAGGAAAATTTCATTAAAGCAAAGGAAATAATAGAGACTTTGGTGTACAAACTTGAAAATAGTCGTGGAGATAAACGTCGCGAAACAAGCGACTCGACCTCCTTACAAAACAATAAATTTGTTGTTGTTTTTTGTTTTTTTTATAGAATTGACCTTAAACAAGGCAATAAAGCCACTGAGATACAACGGGTTACTAGGCCTGAAAGAATTATAAAACAGAAACATTATTAAGGAGCGAGAATCATAGAAGATAACGATTGACATTACATTAAAAGTTTTGAAGATCAAAGTTGGCTGGAAATTATGGAGCCGGAACACTGCTCCACAAGCAAGAAGTACGAGAAATGAAACTGTTAACACAGAAATGAGAAAATAAACTGTTAGGTACCTATTCTTTGGTAATGGACTCTCCCATAAATAATAAGTAGGAGTAGCAGTGGCAAGTCTGGCAGAATGGTGTTGAGAACGTCAGTCGAGATTCGGACATTTGAAGTACCAACCATCACGACTAGATTTGCTGCGTCATTGACTATTGTATTCCAAGTTCCTAACGTCTTGTACGACTTATTAGAAATACAAGCCTCCACTGTGAAAATACTCCACAACAGAAACTGTTAAGAAATAACTTATTGTTACATCTAGTCAATACCACTGTAAATGATGAGAACTTTTGCCAATCTATTACTTAAATTCCTAAAGTCTTGGTACCATGGCGAAGCGCTCATCCGAACAATTACCATGAAAGTATATACAGAAAAGGCACAGGGAAGCAAATTTACATCGGTGGGAAAATGACTGAAGCCGAGATGCCAGGTCTGGACCAATAATATTGCTGCTTCATCTTTGAACTTTATCAAGAACCTCTAAATATATAGCAGAAGCACGGGGTCATATGTGGCAGAAATATTTGAAGCATGGATGAGTGGTAGACTTATAGATATGTAAGATAGATTCCGGATAGAAAAATTGTCTAGTACAAAACAGTGAACCAACTGTCTTAGCAGCAAACCCGGCAATAATTTCAATATAGTCTTTCCACTTGATGTCAGCCGAGAATGTTAGCCCGAGAAGGCGCAATGAGTCACTCTCCTGGAGGTTAGCATCAGCCATAATGATGGAAGGCAGAAAAATGTATCCCAGACGATTATATATATTAAAAACTGTCTTCTTAGGTTTTGGCAAATACAAAGGTAAAATAACATTTTTAAGATTTATAATATTATAAAATAGCAACAGATATATCAATATTTGTTACGTATATCTTGGTTTTGTGATGTCAACGAAAACTTGTTGTCACTTTCGTAATGCTCTTTGTAGCAGAGACTTTGTAATCGCAGGTACAACTACAGTAACGCCGTTGACAGTCCTGATGTCAGACGCCTTCGAATACTCGTCTTCACTTTTGTAAATGCTTGTTGTAGTAGAGACTTTGTAATCGCAAATACAACTATAGTACACCGTTGAACAATACTGGCATCAGACACATTCGAATAAACCTCACACTAATAGTACTTGCTCGATAATACTCACTCGAATAGTAATCTGTATGGTGATCCAAATAGAGGAATAGTATAGTGAATAGAGTAGAGAATAGCGGTCCGTATAGTAATAGAGGAGAAATAGCGATCATTTAGACGTCACGATTTCCTATTTATGCGTTTCCTAAATGTCCACGTGGTCTACTTAAGTCAATAATGGGATCGCCTGTGTTTACCTATTGGCGAGCTATATAACATTTGTGTGTCCATGCGTGTCTGAAGTTTACTACGTTTTCTGAAAAGAAATGTATGAGGCCTGATCAAAATGAATCGGAACTGTTGCAATGGTAACGGTGCCGATGCATGCAGAGTGAAGCCGCTTAGCACAGACTGACCATGAACTCCGTTGCGCATACACACTAAATTATAACGTACTCGCTAACTTCCATTGTTTAAAGTAGTGCTTCGAAGGAAATTGTCTAGCTCACGACGAGCGGATGTCCCCTCGGAGAGGAACCGTGCCTTGAAAGACAAACTCAAACTCACAACTGACCTCGAGTGGAACTCGGAGATAAGATCCATTTTTAAAGATGCAGGTAAAATAGTCGTCTCCCTATACCGCTTCAGTAAGTACCTGACTCCTCTTGCTATCTAACTTTACAAGAGCCAGATCAGACAAAACATTGTTGTCATATTTGGGCGGGAGCTACCCAGACCTCAATCTCTAACCTTGATTTCAAAAACGTCTCCGAGCCCTTATGACTGACGAATTATTCTCCACCATCCTCTCTCTCTCTCTCTCTCTCTCTCTCTCTCTCTCTCTCTCTCTCTCTCTCTCTCTCTCACACACACACACACAGGCAGGATGTGACAAGCCTCTCACTGCTTATCGGTACTTCCGCTGAAAATGGTAGGACGAACTCCATTCCCTGGTTTCGCCATGCCACTTACATAGTATCAAATCACCCGTGTTCCCTCCGTATTCCATCTGTGAGAAGTAAGTTCCACTCGATCAGCTTCTTCTCGCTATGTTGACCCGACACCCAAGAGGTTCAATCAGTGACCATTGGCTTCTGCAGTATATTTTGGCTAAGAACCACATTCCCCAGATCCGACAATCACCATTTCTCCAAGATCTATGCCCTTGCAATATTTTCTTCTTCAAAAATCCAATCCAACTTGAAAGGAACACGTTCTGGTGTCATCCCTCTAAAGAGTCTATGTTGGACTCTTCCGCCTACTATAAGTAAGATTAGTAGGAGAGAAGGACTTGGGGGAACAGTCGCATAGATTGTTCAAACTGTCGAACTCTCTGCCTCGGCAGAGAGGAACTCGGACGAAGCTTTCCGCAGGGCAAAGTTTCGTCCGGGGAGGTAGACAGTCCCTGAACCCGTCTAGGCGGGTTCAAAGGAAATATTTTTGGCCGAGCCTACGGGCTCGGAGAAACCCACGTTAAACTCGGCCTTGTGTCACATACATTCCTTGTGGGTGGGGAACTGTTAAATATAACAGTTGCACAGATTGTTCAAACTGTCAAACTCTCTGCCTCGGCAGAGAGAAACCCGGATGAGGTTTTGCCGAAGGGCAAAGTTTCATCGGGGAGGTAGACAGGGCCTGAACCCGTTTATACGGGTTCAAAGGGAATATTTTTGGTCGAGCCTACGGGTTCAGAGAACCCACGGTAAACTCGGCCTTGTGCCAAATACATCCCTCGTGGCGGGGGGGGGGCTGTTAAATATTAATAGTCGAATAGATTGAGCGCTGGGTCAACCGACACACACTCACTAATTGTGTAATACTCTTCTCTTGTAGTTACTGTTTAATAGATCTGCAACACTTGTTTTTTTTTATTTCTTTAACCATTTACTTGGTCACAACAGAACAAGATTTTAAAATGTCGAAGAAATCCAAGAGAATGTAAGTAGGTAGCTCCTCGCTATCCACAAAAAAGAAATTCCAAGAATGCTTCCATCAAGGTAAACGACACTAAATAAAGTGTGTGACTTCAGAAGTGGGAACTACTTCGAAGGAGATTAAATATCGAATTGGCAGTTTTCTGTTTATAGTAACAGTCCCGATACTTTTTGATCAACCTCGTATGACTTACAATGAATACTCTCCAAAGAAAAGGGATGGAACGCTGTCCAGTTTTTAGAGCAAAAAATTACCTCCATTTGCATCTAATTCTCTTATCTAAAAAAACAAAACAAAAAAAACATTTCGACTCCTTTTCACATTCTCATCCACCACACCCTTTATTCTGTCCAATCTTTTTGTCGCCCGGAAATGACAAAGACAGAAGCGGGGAAAAATCTACACACAGACAGACACACACAAAAAGACAAAATAATTAGATTAAAAAATAAGATGATAATAGAAATTATCCTCTGGAACGGTAGACATTTTTTTTTTAAATAAAAAGAAAAGCGACTGATACAAGATAGAAAATAAAGTTAGAAAAAAAATTAAAGTAATCTGGAAATATCAACGGGATAGCTGAAGGAAAAAAAACAATATGGCCGCGTCTATTAATATTTGCGACTTTAGCCTCACTTTAATCTTGTTGTGTTGGTTGGTGAGTTGATTCCTTTCCTACGGCTTACAAACCCATTGCAGGTTTTGTAAAGCAAGGAAATATGTTTAGATTTGCAAGATTTTCTTTTTTTTAAAAACAATTACAATCGTTTAGTGATCCATATCTTACTATTAGGTTGGTGCAAAAATAATGACGTAATAATGTCGTTTTTTGACGTATTTTTAACGTCAAAAAACGACATTATTACGTCATTATTTTTGCACCAACCTAATAATTAACCCATAGCTAGAGGAACAAGAGGTGGATTCATAGCTTTCCCCAAGAGTATTTGCGCGTAGGAAAATGTAACGAACCCAACGGGAATTGAAACTCGGCTCTCCGATTTCCAATTCCAAGCGATAATCCATTACATCACCAGCACAACTTATATTCTCAAGCGGTCACCCATCCAGGCTCGACGTTGCTTTACTTCGATGATAGTACAGGAACCGCTGTTTCAACGTAATGTAGCTATAAGCCAATCTTGTTCCGATCACTACTTCCAGGTCAGTTAAAAGCAATGGCGACCAAAGATTTTACATGTGCATGATTTGTCATCTTTTGTCGAAGTAAAAGGACACAAGGAATACATTTAAACACGGAAATATCTTCATCTAATTTTATATAAATAATAAACGATAGACAAAAGAGAGAAAATATACTTGTGTGATCACAGCTGGAAAGAAAAGGGAAAGAATTAAAACTTAGCTAAAAGGTAAGCTTAAACATTAATTCAATACTTAAATGCGGCGATCAATTTTGAGTTCTTCTGTAGTTTATTGTTGCCTATCTAACAAAACCAAAAACGACCCTTGAAAATGGCTAAAAAAGTAACCGAAAGCGCTTGGGACAATGAAAATTATGGAAAACATTTGTATTCCCTTATTCCGACCAAACGGAAAAAAAACGTAAGGACACTGGTAAAAGTAAATTAAAAATGAAAAATTAATTACATCTTTCTTGTTTTCCATATTTAACGACTGGTTTTTAAAAGGAACGTTGCTGCCCAAACATATATTAATCCAAGGTGCGATGGATAAATTGTCGTCTAAGTTACGCAAAAATGAAAATAACCCCGACGTCTCATTTTAACAGATATATTTGCCAAAACTACATAAAAAAATATCTTGAAATACTAAAGAGTAAATTTATTCAATAAAATCACTATTAGCTTCGGAATCTCCTGCAACTCTTCTGGACAGTCACCTTGTTCAAGTTGGTGAATGTTACCATAATCCTTGCCTTCAGTTCATCTTTGGTGTTACAAGAAGTTTTGTTAGTTCAACCGCGCCCCACACATAATAATCAAGGGGGTTGCAGTTTGGAGAGTTAGCTGTCCAGATATAAGGGGTGATGTGGTCGTAGAAATTGTTTGACAGCCATGACTGGGTTCTTTACCTTGTGTGGTATGGTGCAGAGTCCTGTTGCCAGATATAGGCTCTTCCAGCAGCAACTCTCTAGATCCAGGACAACACCCCCTCCCTCAAGGCACTAGATGTATGCCTCCATGTTGAGTCAGAGGCCCTGTGGGAAGATGACAGGAGGCATAACATCGCCATCACTAGTGATCACTCCAAACACCTTTAGACACATCCATCTCTTTCCAAATGCTCCACACTGTCCTCAGATTGACACCCATGAAATTTTCGTATTAGAGCTTCCGGCGCGAATGTCAAGCATTACAGCATGACGTTTCCAAATCCCTGGCAGAGTGAACTGCATCATGGTGCTCTTTTTCTCACAAACGGTGCCCAACTGACCCTACCATACTGTGCAGTCGACAAAATCAAACAACGCATGCGCGAAATTAAAATTATAAAATGGAGACAATTTACACATCGCTTTCTGTATGTGTGCGTGTGCGTGTCAGAATTAACTATTTCAATGAAATCAGGCAGATTTATAAAAAAAAAAAAAAAAACTGAAAGAATTTTATGTTTATAATACAAAAGAAATAGATTTATAAATTTCATGTCAAAACTTTATTGAAAATTGTCAAGATGTACTCCGTCTGTATTCCTGCAAATTTCAAATTTTTTCCTTGGCGTTGCGAAACACACATTTTGAAGCATTTCAGGAGTTATCTCCCCCTGCACGGCTTACTGAATGCGTTTTTTGAGCTCAGATAAACTATTGATCTTTCGTCGACAAACCTTTGTTTTTATGAGACCCCGTGCACAGAAATCCGGGGTGTGGGGCCAACAAAGATGCGTTCTTGCGTATCCATTATTAATAGGGTTCTGAAAGGTAATGAAAATAAAATTAGAAAATTATAAAGCTATAAACAAAATAAGAAATTTATACACTTCTAACTCATATTAAAAATAGCCACTTCAACGTGGTGTCATGGCTAGCAAGCTTCTCTCGCAAGATCAATTACGACTGAGTAGTGAGTCTGATACTCACTGGGTGCCTCAAACTTTCCGCCTTCTGTCACAACCAAGCTACGCTTAGTAAATCATCATATAAACATGATGAACAGAAATAAGAGTTTTGTTTTTTAAAATACTCTGATTTTTTTTTTTTTTTTAAGCATTACGCCCCAAGCAAGGCGTGAAGCCACTAGGATGCATGGGGTTGCGGAAGATTTGGAGCGAGAGCAGATAGGAGTGATAGAAGAAAGGATGAGGAGAAGGATAGTGGGTAGATCAAGGCAACTGGAGATGTCGATTGACATTACATTTGAATAGTTGGAGATTATAGCCTTCAGGGAAGCAGTAACTGGGGAGGGTGTTCCACTGGCGAGAGGTGCGAGGTATGAAGCTATTGGAGTAGAAGAGACGGCTACATTTGAGAGTTTCTACGGTGTAAGGGTGGGAGCGGGATGCCAGCCTCGTAGGGCGCTTGAATTCATGGAGTCTGGGAACCAGTGAAAGCAGCTCGTCAGAGCAGTTACCATGGAAGTATTTGTAGAAAAGACAGAGAGAGGCGACGGCGCGTCTGTGAGAGAGTGACTGCAGACGAGACGCCAGATCAGGGCCAATTAGATTACATATCCGTCTCTGGATCTTGTCAAGAACTCCGAGGTAAGCAGAAGGTGCCCCAGGCCATATATGGCAGCAATCACTGAAATATACAGTTAATTCTGGGACACCATATATATATATATATATATATATATATATATATATATATATATATATATTAAGAAATGGAGAAAGTCCGACAATTTATTTATTAAAGACATTTTTATGTTTAACGTTCTTTTTATAGATACAAGTATTTAAGTAAGTGCTCTGTTTATAATAAATGTTATTTAATACTTTTTATTATAAACAGAGCATTTACTTAAATACTTGTATCTATAAAAGAACGTTAAACATAAAATGTCTTTTTATATATATATATATATATATATATATATATATATATATATATATATATATTATGGTAAAAAGAAAGAGCAGTAAGATATATAATCCGGTGTTCTTAACTGATATTTAACTGATTATTTACAAAATAGTGCTCAATGTAAATTTACAGAGCATATTATAAATTAACTGATTTAAAATATGGTTCGTTCGCTACACAGGAATTACCATGTTTCAAAAACCGAAGCTAAAAACTTCAAATTTAATTATACAATTAAATTAAAAGCATTAGTTATGTTTCATCAACAAGCGAATTTTGGAACCACATTTCAATAAAAAAAAAAGACGAGCTTGAGTATTCAGAAGTCAAAGCCTCTTTGTCTTTAGTTGAAGAACTCCATTCTATAGCTGTCAATCTTCTGGGCAGGTATATCATGGGATAACCTTGCTGGGATAATGTTCAAAATATAGAATGTTGGCTTACATTTGTAGTTAACGTTATATCCTTTTTGGGACCAAATTACATTTTTTAACCAGGTCTTCTTTCAAGTTATCAAAATCTGTTTGTGGCTTTTTTATACTTGTGCTTACGGCCATAACACGTTGAAACACTATTTCTCGTACGATCAGTATAATTAAGCAACGTCGCACTCGGTCAGTAGCTAGAAGGGTGACCGCTTAGGAATATCAGGTGCTGTAAGTTTGGGTGTGTGGGTGGTGTAATGGCTAAAGGCAGAAAATTAGAAATCGAAGAACTGAGTTCCAGTTCTAGTCAGGTTCGGTATATTCACTTACGCGCAAATACCTTTGAGAAAGGTATGAATCCACCTCTTCTGTCCCCAGCTAAATTTCGATAGATAAATAGAAAGAAAGAACGAGAGCTAAGAAAATTTCCTGTTTCTTAGTACTTTGCTTAGCTTTCGGAAGGCATATTCCAATGCGCGTACGGTTTTCGTTGTTGCCTTTTCCATCTTCTGTTAAAACATCTCCCAAATATTTAAACTTCTGTATACTTTTCACGCTGACGTCTCCAACTACAGAAAAGGAAACATAAATAAATAGAATTAAATTTTAGATAGATAGATAGATAGATAGATAGATAGATAGATAGATAGATAGGAATTTAGATAAAAATATATAATTACATTTGGATAGATAAGTAAAAAGAAATTTAAATAAGTAAATAGATGGAAAGAAATTTAGATACGGATAGTCTCGATAGAGCCCAGAAGTGTTTTCACGTCCTTGTGGGCGAGAAATTATTTCTCACCCAGCAAGCCCTCTCTCACAGACAGGATTTGGCAAACCTCTCACTTCTCTATCACTACATCCATGGAAAGTACACGGACGAACTACATTTATTGATCCCGCCATTTCTAACCTTCACGGCTAGGACCCGCCATGCCACTCACGTTGTAGTAAACCACCTACATTCTCTCCGTTCGATAAATAGAAAGTTAGAGAGATAAATAGATAGAAAGAAAGTGAAAGAAATTTGGATAGATGAATAGAAAGAAATTTAGATAAATAAATAGAAAGAAATTTAGATAAATAAATAAAAAGAAATTTAGATAGATAAATAAAAAGAAATTTAGATAGATAAATAAAAAGAAATTTAGATAGATAAATAGAAAGAAATTTAGATAGATAAATAAAAAAAATTTAGATAAATAAATAAAAAGAAATTTAGATAAATAAATAAAAAAAGAAATTTAGATAGATAAATAGAAAGAAAAGATAAATAAAAAAAGAAATTTAGATAAATAAATAAAAAAGAAATTTAGATAAATAAATAAAAAAGAAATTTAGATAAATAAATAAAAAAGAAATTTAGATAAATAAATAAAAAGAAAAATAGATTAGAAAGAAATTTAGATAAATAAATAAAAAAATTTAGAAAATAAATAAAAGAAATTTAGATAAATAAATAAAAAGAAATTTAGATAAATAAATAAAAAGAAATTTAGATAAATAAATAAAAAGAAATTTAGAAATTTAGAAAGAAATTTAAATAAATAAAAGAAAAGATAAATAAATAAAAAGAAATTTAGATAAATAAATAAAAGAAAAATAAATAAAAAAAGAAATTTAGATAAATAAAAAAAGAAATTTAGATAAAATAGAAAGAAATTTAGATTTAAATAAAAAGAAATTTAGATAAATAAATAAAAAGAAATTTAGATAAATAAATAAAAAGAAATTTAGATAAATAAATAAAAAGAAATTTAGATAAATAAATAAATTTAGATAAATAAATAAAAAGAAATTTAGATAAATAAATAAAAATAGATAAATTTAGATAAATAAATAAAAAGAAAAGATAAATAAATAAAAAGAAATTTAGATAAATAAATAAAAAGAAATTTAGATAAATAAATAAAAAGAAATTTAGATAAATTAAAAAGAAATAGATAAATAGAAAGAAAAGATAAATAAATTTAGATAAATAAATAAAAAGAAAATAAATAAAAAAGAAATTTAGATAAATAAATAAAAAGAAATTTGATAAATAAATAAAAAGAAATTTAGATAAATAAATAAAAAGAAATTTAGATAGATGAATAAAAATAGATATATTTGCTACCATTTTCCGCGTGAATGAAATTCTCATAATTTGAATTCTGTTAGGCCCAACATAATGAGAGTCAGTGAAAGCTAAGTGCAGACAATCAGCAAACAACTGTAATCCCTTCACATATTTGCTTTGAAGTTCCATCTTTGATTCATGCTTGTTGCTAGATCTAAGAAGCCAATATGCATTCGGGTCCATTAATATTAATTTCGAAAGACGGAAAAGCAAACCTTCGTGTAACATTGGAGGACAAGTGGATGGTTTCTGCTCAACGGAAAGGAATATTTCGAAGAAAAACAGGAGCTAAGAAAACAAATAATTGTAAAATCTTTAGAAAATTGACTGACGGAAATAAAACATGAATCATAGGTACAGTCTACTCAGTGGCTGAGGTAGTTGTATTTTTCATCAGGACAACCGCTAGTTGGTGGTGGGGGTGTTCAAATATTTGATCTGCGCGATAAGTTGATTGATTCGCCTTCAAGGCACCCAAAACATGTCCAGGTTTGGTTTTTTTTATTAATATGGTATGAAAAATATTTTTTATGAAATTATTCCAGATTGTAAATGTTAGTGCAAAAAATAAATTGGATTTTAATATTTCCAGTTTTTAATAGATTCATTGAATAATTGAAAAATGGTTACCCAACCAATGTGGTAGATTAATCTCATTCCGCGTGCTTGTTCCTCTATGACCTTGCCTGGGTGAAATGGCTTAAAAAATTCTATGTCCCTTCATGGCGTGGGTGATTAATGCTCTCCCCAAGTCCCGTGTTGCCAACCCTCTCACACCCTAGTCCGACATCCATTCAAACAAACTCATCAGACTGGTGAATAATTACCTTCCACCTGATTCTTTTGTCTTCGATATATCCTTTGAGTGTCAAATTCTCCAAACCCTTTTTCCTCATTTTGCGTCCCAGAAATTTAAACAGCGTTTTACTGAATCTGAGTATAAGTGTGCTTTGTTGTTTTAATTCTCCTCAGATAGGCCCCGTACCTTGAGCTGATCTCAAGTGGAACTCGTACACACGGCCTATTGCTAAATATGCAGGTATAATGGTCGTCTTTCTGTTCTGCTCCACTGAAGTACCTGGCACCTCGTACTGCCCCCCTCCTTTACAAGAGTCAATAGGGCCTAAAATAGAGTACTGCTCTCATATTTGGACAGGAGCTGCTCAGCCCTCACTTTCCTGTCTTGATAGAGTCCAGAAGCGTTTCCGCGTCCTTGTGACCGAGAAGTTATTTCCCACCCCGCAGTTCTCTCTCACAGACAGGATGTGGCAAGCCTCTCATTGATCCATCGCTACTTCCATGGAAAGTACCCGGACGAACAACATTCATTGTTTCCGCCATTTCTAACCTTCAAGGCTAGGACCCGCCATGCCACTCACATTGTAGTAAACCACCCACATTCTCTCCGTTTTCCAATGGTGAGAAGTATCACTCGCTCCACTTCTCTGTGGAACCAACTCCCAAGATGATGTTTCCTGATCACTACAATCTTAACCTGTTTAAATCCAGGATTAACCGTTATCGTCCCACCGATCCGCATAAACTGTGCCTCTACCTCAAGTGATTCTCCAACCTTGCACAAGGTGAACCTCGCTGTAAAAACAAAACAAAAAAGAACTTCTTCGTTGCTTAAGCGGTCCTCCCATAGCATTGCTATCATTCTCCTGTAGAACCACATTTTCTGTTGGCTTCAGTTTTTCTTAATCTGTGGTGAGATTTCAAAGGGTTAGTATAAAAAAATAACTGACGATGAATTCCTAAAATAAAGTCATTTGCAACGTTTACAGTAAAATGACTTACGATGAAATCCTCTGAACCTTTTCGCTAATATTAAAAATAATATTTCATTTTCCTGTTTAACTACTTCTGTAATTTTCTCGTGAATATCGAAAATTCATCTCAATTGTCATGCCTCTCCGTTTTAGGTCATGTCTAATCAAGGCATGGGCCACGTCATTCCGCAAGTTGACATTTCTGTTTTTTTTCTTTCATTTTTTTTCTTTTGAGAAAGCAATGGTAATATTAACCGTTTCCTTATAAGAAAATATTTGGTATTCATTGACCGATCAGCCAATGTCACTGTGCGTTTAAAGTTATAAAATCTTTCTACTAAAACATTTTTTGAGTAAGCGTTATCGGTCTTCCCATTATTTATGGAGGCTTTCGTCTTAACCTTTTATTTGAAGTAATGTGCAATGTTAACATCTTGATTATGACATTATTTTCTTTTCGAGTTACATGTAGTATCCATTTTAATCGTTGATGATCTTGAAAGTCTTCAACCAATATATTTCTGTTATCTGGCACAGTTCTTTGTTTGTGATTCTGTAGCGCCAGTCCATAATGTTCGAAGAAGAATGATCTTCGCCCAAATCCAGAAATGTTTCATCGCTCAAGGCCATTTTAACCATAGATCTTAGAAAGCGGTTCTATGCAGCTGACAGTTTAGATATTTATGAACGAGTTTGACGCCATGCATGGCATCCATATAAAAGTTTCGATCTGACGAGGCTATTTAATAAAATGACTCGAGTTTTCAGGTTAATGTTTTAGTTGTGTGGCAATTTGTGGTGTTGGGCGAAACTAACTCTCTTGCAACCTATTCTATGTTCCATTACTTCATCTACTATACTGATTTTTTTTACAACTGGTCATACACTGAGGTATTTAAACAGTTTAGTATTTACCAATCACACATCCCGGATATTTCCATGATTGTTTTCGCTCTGTTTCCAGACCATAGTTTCTGTTTTGGAAAACTTTATGCTAAACTAATTCACTCATAATTTTTCAGTATTTTAATTTATTCATGATAGTCATAATATTTATAATTCAATTTAATAATATTTCAATTTCCTGATTTGGGGTTCATCTTGAAGCTTATTTAGTTACCTAAATAGTGACAGATCCATACCTGACCCCACCGTAAATTTAGCAAATAGATATTCCCATTGCTAATATTTATATTCGCGACATTTTTTTTTTTTTAAGCATTTCACCCCAAGCAAGGCGGGGAGCCACTAGGACGCAAGGGGTTACAGAGGAAGATCAGATTTAGAAGAAAGGATGAGGGTAGTAGATAGATTAGGCAACTGGAGATGTCGATTGACATTACACTTGAATAGCTGGAGATTATAACTCTCAGGGAAACAGGAGAAGGGAAGAGAGTTCCACAGGCGAGAAGTGCGAGACATAGTTATAGAGTAGTAGAGACGGCTACATTTATGAGTTTCGACAGTGAAGGGGTGAGAGCGGGATGCCAGCCTCGTAGGGCGCTTGAACTCATGAAGTTTGGAAACCAGCGAATGCAGTTCCTCGGAGCAATTTCCATGAAAGTATTTTAGAACAGACAGAGGGAGGCGACGGTGCGTCTGTGAGAAATTTAGAAGACGCCAGGGTAGGGCCAACCATATTACATATCCGCCTCTGAGCCTATTGAGGCAAACAGAAGGGGCGCCAGACCATATATGGCAGCAATATTCCATGCAAGGGCGAATTGTGGATTTGTATATCTGGAGGATCGACTCAGGGGATATTTCGGCTCAGGGAGCCAACTTTCCTCGCAGTGGACGAGGCAATTGATTCGATGTATTTATTCCATCTCAGGTCAGCAGTCAACGTGGAGACCGAGAAGCCGCAGAGAGTTGCTCTCCGGGAAGTTGAGCGTCAGACATTATAATGGAGGGAAGGGAACTCTGGTGATTAATAGAGAGCAGTTTAGTCTTCGAAGCGTTGAATTGACCAGCCAAATCTTGCCCCAGTTCACAATCGATTGGAGGTCCTTTTCGAGGCGCACGGCAAGGTGAGTTTTGTCAGCGAGACTGGATTTGTTTTTGAGGCAGGAATAAATTGTGGTGTCATCCGCGTAGATGCCGACTTGAGAAATCAGGAAGGTCATTTATATTAAGGAATAGAAGGATGGAGCCTTGAGGAACTCCTGCGTTCGTTAGGAACTGGAGGAGAATATGAACGACCTTCAATTATGTTATGAAAATTTGGAAAAAAAAACTTTTATTGCCGGGAGATTAATTGAAAATTACTAAATACTATAATATAATAATTTACGTACGTAACATGTTTCTGACTGTAACTTTTATTTAGAATAATGTGTTTTGTTTGAAAATAAATGTGGAGATCCATAATGAACTTTTTTTTATAGCAACCAGAGCCTGGTCACCTCTTAATTTTGCTTCAATTTAAGTGACTATACCTTTTATTTGGAATAATGTGTCCATAATAAATATTTCATAGAAAAACAAAATCAATTTTATTTGCTTAATTTCATATTCAAAAAATACTGAACATAAAATAGAAAATGCAGAGTAGCATAAAAGTTTGGTCATTTTATAAGTAAATTCATTTTCAAAATTGAATATTCCAATCATTTTCTGACGCTGCGAATGAAGTAATAAAATAATTTACAATAAATTACTATAATAAAATAATTTACAATAAATTTGTATAATAAAATAACTTACAATTAATACCGATAATAAATTTCTACCAAATAATCTTAGAAAATCAATCGAGAAATAGAAACTTCTTCTCCTTACAAGAAATGAGATTAATCACAGAAAATTGTTTTTCTTTTGATTTTTTTGGTTTTTATTTTTATTTTTTATTTATTTATTTATTTGACAATGTATTCCATGACTTCAATTTGACTCTAAAATATATTATTAGTTATTTTGCTATAAAAATGTATTGTTGGTCATTTTTTAAAAATTGTGTTGGTATTTTTACTATAAAAATGTATTTTTACTATAAAAATGCATTTTTATAGTTTCCTAGTCTTGGTTTTTGTTGTGGGCGTTCACTTTTTACCCATAGCTCATAACAACAGGTGGTACCACAACGAACCAGGGTGAAACTGGGAACAATAGCAATTAAGAGGTAATTCCAAGTTCCTCAAAATCTCCAGACGCCTTGCTGTCATAACAACCTCGAAGATTTTTTCTGTTACTATTGATACTGAGCAAAAAGCCTTGGTTTTTCTAATTGCTACTTCTAATTTATCAAGTTTTAGAAACCTAAGTTTCTCATACCCTATGCATATACAAGTACAGATGCAAAGACATACATTTGATCCATCAAATTCAGGATGTCAAATTAGTAATTACTAAAGACTTTGAATACTAAGAATCAGTTATAACAAATTCAGTATAGGGGGATAAAGAAACTGAAACTATAATTTGGAATCAGAATTTAAGACATGGGCACTGTTCATTTAAGTATTCCATACCACAACCCAAACGATTCTACAACCAGAAAACAGTAATCCTGCTTTTCCTCCCGAGGCCAATTTATTTATAAATGCTGATGATAGAGTTCTTCATAGATGAAATAAGAATGATTAAAACAAAATATCAACATCATCTACCGAGTGTTTCAAGATATACCTTTTTAAGACTGAAACTATGATCTGGAACTGAAATGAAAGCAGTGATGGCACATATATCGAATCCATCATGTAACTTCTGGATGTAGAATTAGTAAATACTGAACACTTCAAATATTATACGATGAATCAGTTATAAGAAATTCAGTATAGGAGATAAAGAAATTGAATATACAATAGACTGTGGAACTATGATCTGGAATCAGATGTGAAGAGATGGACACTGTTCATTTTAGAATTTCATACCACAACCCAAATGAATCTACGAACAGAAAACAGTAATGTAGTTTATCGTCATACCCAGGACTACTAATTGGGGACGGTCTTAACTGTGTGCAGAGATGCAGTCGGCATATTCTACAGCCCCAGCCGACAGGGCCACCACATTCGGGATATACATAATGTACATATATAAATATTACATTGCATTACGTTTTTTAGAAGACCCCGCTCCCCGAAAAGTGAGCTCTTTTTTTGCATAAAGAAATACGAGAAAGCAAGATAAGTTACAAAAGATATAAAGATATATATATATATATATATATATATATATATATATATATATATATACTCGAATTGTCTGGCGATATCTGATCGGGTATGTAAGCGGTCCTCTGATTCCATTTTCTGACCTAACAAGCTTTATGCTACCTCGCATGTTGAGAACAGAAGTAAATGTCTTTGGCAAAAAAAAAAAGAGTCCACCTTCACAGCAAATTGAAAATATGTATAGTCATAATCTTCTTAGCACTAATCTCTTGTTACGAGATATGGAATATATAAAAAAAAAACTAAAGAATCGTGAGTATTTCTACAATGAGACGAGGAAGGCTATGACACCACCCACCTGTTTTCTTTAAACTATCTAGGATCCTACAACACAGAAAACAGTGACTTAAACATGGCTAAATATTTAACATAAACTTAATCGCAGCGAAAATATGTACAATTACAACCACCCGATCCCAATGGAATATATGTTTGTGTGGTGTTTACAACGAAAATATACACTGGTTGATTTCGATAATGAGTTTTTACTAATCCCGTTCAATAAGGAATTGAATTAAGAATTTAGTAAGAATATACTGTATATAATCGTATATAATCGAACTTCATGTTTTATAGTGCGCCTCCACCCCCGTCTTATGTTCATGAATTTTATTCCCTCCAAGAAATTACTTGTGTATAGTGCAACTAGCCACCGAAAATGTGTGAGTTTTAACGTCCTCAAAAAATTACCTGTGTATAGTGCAACTAGCCACCGAAAATGTGTGAGTTTTAACGTCCTCAAAAGATTACCTGTGTATAGTGCAACTAGCCACCGAAAATGTCTGAGTTTTAACGTCCTCAAAAATTACCTGTGTATAGTGCAACTAGCCACCGAAAATGTGTGAGTTTTAACGTCCTCAAAAAAATTACCTGTGTATAGTGCAACTAGCCACCGAAAATGTGTGAGTTTTAATGTCCTCAAAAAAATTACCTGTGTATAGTGCAACTAGCCACCGAAAATGTGCGAGTTTTAACCTCCTCAAAAAAATTACCTGTGTATAGTGCAACTAGCCACCGAAAATGTGTGAGTTTTAACATCCTCAAAAAATTACCTGTGTATAGTGCAACTAGCCACCGAAAATGTGTGAGTTTTAACCTCCTCAAAAAATTACCTGTGTATAGTGCAACTAGCCACCGAAAATGTGCGAGTTTTAACCTCCTCAAAAAAATTACCTGTGTATAGTGCAACTAGCCACCGAAAATGTCTGAGTTTTAACGTCCTCAAAAAATTACCTGTGTATAGTGCAACTAGCCACCGAAAATGTCTGAGTTTTAACCTTCTCAAAAAATTACCTGTGTATAGTGCAACTAGCCACCGAAAATGTGTGAGTTTTAACATACTCAACACCCTATTTTTTGCGTACAAAGACTGATCATAAAACGCATATTACACTCGAGTATATACGATGGATGTTAGGAGTGGGTTGAAGGTTACCTTAATTAGTTACAGGTCATGTGTAAAAATCTGAAATTTGGAAATAATCGTAGACCTTTCTTTTTGTTTCCATTCCAATAATAATTGAAATTTTTGTCGATAACATTTGGCCTTCTGTAAAATTGTCGTTTGTGTGTTAGAAAAGGGCAATATTTACTAGTTAATGTTGGAAAAAAAGGAACTGAGACCTCGATTCCGCGTCCTGGGTATGACGATAAACAATATCCGGTGGATTTTGAGGTAAGTGGAATCACCTCTTAATTGCTGTTGTTCCCAGGTCCACCCTGACTCGGGGTGGTAGCACCTGTTAGGGTCCTAGCTTTGAACAAATAGTGAACACCCAAACTGGGATCAAAAAACTATGAAAATATGAAGATACATTTTTATAATAAGAAATACCAGCCATAGATTTTAATAGGAATAGAAAATTATTAAAGACCCTAAGAAAATTAAATTTTGGTATTAAATGACCCATAAGGAGTTGATATGCCGTTATCCCTTTTATTAGACGTAAGAGAGAGAAAACGGCTTTCTTATGTGAGATTACGTTCCTCTAAATTAGGTCACAGGTTCATGAACGAAAATCTGTTGTTAGCGAATGAAAACCTAAATTCGAATTAATTCTATTTCTCTTGTGACTTCATTCGAAGTAAAGTGATTGCCAGTCACTTCGATTCCAGTATTTGTATGTGACATCTACCCCGATTTACCGAATAAATTGCCATCGAGTAAGAAAAGGAAACGCATACATGAAGGTGTCTGATGTTTGGGCAATCGGAAACAGGTCAAAAAGTGAGGGGTTACACAACTACAGATAAATACTGCGTTAGCTGCGTACGCCATTATCTCTATTTGTTGTGTTCAGTAATATTTCCTTGTGTAGACTAATGTCTGTATTTGTTGGGATCCATGATATTGTGGCCGGTATCAACATAATGTTCCAAATCAAAAGGCAAAGGGAAAAAACTGACCTACAATCTGACCCAAAGTTTGGATCCATCTTCTGAAATTTCTAAGAATCGCCTAAGAATTGCAGGTTGTGTGCCTTTTTCAAAGCTGATTTATTAGCTCACCTTGGGCCAGAGGGACTTTCTCTTCTCGATTTTGTTATAGTCTATTCTATAATAGATAGATAATTGTTATAATATTAACGAAATTAATCTATAATTGCATAAGATTTCCTTAAAAATTCAGCTGTTTTTGCTTAATCTACATTGCTGGCTAATGATAATCTTAAGGCTGGTGGATTTTAAATTTTAGATAACTCCTCTCACTAAAAAGTACAGTGCACTAATAGATTAAATAGTTTCAGCATCCGAGTTAAATATTTAATTATTTTCATGCCTTCTTTGATTCCCATAACTTTTAGGTGTTTATATTTTTTCTATCACTTGAAATTCCATACAGAGATCAATAGCTACCCTAGAGTGGTCAGAATTACCAAGAGGGCAGTGTTGTGAATCTCATCAAAATCAAGTAGAGTTGGTAAGAAATAAATCAAATAAAGAATCATGTTACTTTGTTTTGCTAGGGAAATGAGTAAGGAAGTCCACAATTTGAGTAAGAGATTGGGCAATTTAAAAAATTTAATGTCTGAAAAGAAACAACAAAAACTAAAGTTACTGTGTCTTTTTTGAAAACTATATTATTTGCTTATTTTGGGTCAGAGGGGCCATCATCCCCAATGAGTTTTATCTTATTGAATCTATAATAAAAACCGTCCGGAAGAGAAAGAATAATCATAACAAAATTAACCCATTATTCCATAAGTTTCCCTTAAAATTTTACCTCATTTTGTTTAATCTACCTTAATGACTAATGGTAATCTTAGAGCTGGTGGATTTTAAAATTTAAATACCCACCTCTCTAAAAAATGGACGCCATGCACTAATGGATTAAATAGTTTCAGTATCCTAGCTTAGTAGGAGTTAACTAAACCAAAGAAGATATGAAACTTCTTTATGTGTCATATCTCTGCATGACATAAGCGATCATGGCTCTCCAGAACATCATGGCCCTTAATGCCCTTAATAAATTTTGTTTTTCTTCTAAACTCTGTTCAGCCATCCATTTATTTAAGCTTTACTTCACGAGGACAGATACCACATAACATTTTAGTACTCTTTTCTTTGTTTCTAGCGATGATTTTTTTCTATTTCTTAATACTCTGCTTAGCTTTTGGAATGCATTTTTGGCTATCCCAATGCGCCTTCGAATGTCAGTGTCAAACTTTAAAGTTTCCGTCCTCTGTTAAAACACTTTCTAAATATTTAAGTAACTAAATGTAGAGGGTTTCCCCACACTTTTGGCCTAGAGTGTGCGTGCTTCCAAACTGCCAACCACGTTGAGTTGGTTACAGCTTTTGGACGGATGATACCGAATAACAAAACAGCTTATGTAAAGGGAACCGGCTAAAGATTAAAGTTTATGTAGAAAATTTAGATTGAGTCTTAGAGATAAATTTAAAAGGTGCAACATTAATTCTCACCAATCCTAAGTCACAGCCAATAACAAACCGATACGTCCCGGCTTCTGAAGATGGTTCCTTTAATGTGGAACGCTACAAGTTCAGCAAGGCGATTCAGACTGTAAGATTTAATTGTCAATCAAGTGGGCGATTCTGCTGACTCGTTTTCGGTTTGATAATCCATTTTCAGCATTATTGACATTATAGACTTTGTTATCGGCGGATTTTTGAGTGGGTCATACGCTACTGTAATTAAATTTCGAGTTATCTTTCTTGACATTCATGAATGTTAGCTAAATGTAATCAGCATATATATATATATATATATATATATATATATATATATATATATATATATATATATATATATATATATATATATATATATGTGTGTGTGTGTGTGTGTGTGTGTGTGTGTGTGTGTATGCTAAAATATAGTTTTAAGGTATGCTATATTTAATGGTTAAAGTGATCAATATCAGAGAAAGAGCGTATGTAAATATACAATTAGGTCAGCGACAGTCTGTTTCATGCTTAAATGCAATCTTCAGGCTATATAGATAGATAGATAGATAGATAGATAGATAGATATTAGCCGACTGGCAAGGGACGATGGCGAAAGAGGGAACACGAAGGCGGCAGCGAACGAACGATCGAAACCTTGCTTGTGCGCACAAAACACGACGGAGTACGACGAAGACGACGACAGCGGAGACGGAGGCGGACGCAGTGCCGGAGGAGGGGGAGGAGGCTGAGACCGTGAATGAATATATATATATATATATATATATATATATATATATATATATATATATATATCATTTTGGCAGCAATCTTTCTTTTATCCAAGTTTCATTAAAGACAACTCAAGTTGTTTACTCAATTTTTCTTGCACACGTACAAGTGTTGTCTTTTCTGGACATGAAGTGTGTAAAACTGTCCAAATGTTCTATATACTCGAGCGCCTTCGACTATTCAATTAGCCATTATCAAGTATTTTTAATTGAATATGTAGATTTTTATATATGTGCATCTATAGTGATGAGAATGTGTTTTTATTTTCCAAATTTGGTCAGAACGTCGTAGCCGTTTCTATAGTTAATATTAATGCGTTTGCTTCTTCTTTTTTTACTGTTTATTTTTCGATTATATATATATATATATATATATATATATATATATATATATATATGTGTGTGTGTGTGTGTTACATTAAGCGTTGAAGCGTTTTATATTAAATATCTTATTGGAATTAAATATCTTATTGGAATTCTCCTATGTTTTGAGAACACTATTGGGCTCTACTTTTCATTTTCAAGTCTTTTTTCACTGCTCTTTGGACTGATATCTGAAACTTCACTCTTGCGTGCCTTATGGATTAAGTTGGATCTTTTCTAATTGATCTCTTTAGCTCTAAGTTGAAATGATGATCCCTCTTCCTGTTTTGACCTCCTTATTCAATTTATATCTCTACTCATTCACCTATTTTTTAAACTTATTCACCTTTCTCTTGATGCTTCTTGAATGGACTTTGAAAATGCAAGCCAGATTAGGAATGTCGGTATTACTACTGAAGGCCTTAATGATCTTTTTTCCTCTCAGCATTGCTCAGTTGAGAAGACAGTGGGGTTGACACAAAACGATTTTACCTGTTCTCTTTCTAGCTGAATAACCTACGATTTGGACAGTTTTGCTGTTACACCCGGTATATATATTAATATTATTAATGCTTATAGTCATCCACCGACAGACTGTTTCGCTGTATCACAGCTCATCAGTGTGGCTACATCCGATTGCTTCAAGCCTGGATCGAAACCCAACCGATTTGGCATCAGTCAAAGATTCTAATCCCAACCTACTGTTGCACGGCAGAGCAGAAAGGAAATTTTAACATTTTTACCATACACGTCAGTAGCTAAGAGAGCTCGATTCGAGTAGAAGAGCATTGCATTATATATATATATATATATATATATATATATATATATATATATATATATATATATATATATATATATCCAGGTAAAATGAGAACGAATAGAGTACATTTCAATGTTCGTAACATTTAATTTAAAAGAGGGTTCAATACAAAGTAGATCAATATTATTTATTTTAGGATATTAAACCGAAAACATGTCAAAATCGCCAAAAATTGCTGTCGTGTTTCGATGTATATCAATGCATCTCATCAGGCGATTGTAAATTACTGGCGAATGAACGATTTATTTAGATTTAAAAGTAAAATACAACGTCTTTTTATGAAAAAAGAAAAAAGTGTGGGACATAAGGTTTATGGGCTTTACTCTGATCAACCTAATATGACATACGTTAAATTTAAACTAAGCGAAGAAGCAAAAATTAATTTTTTTTTCTTTAAATGGGTCATGACCGTAGATTGGCAGCTAACGGCAGCCAGACATAAACTAGGTGTAAATAGATGCATCAATTATGCAAACTAGACAATGACATTTTCTAAAAAATAAAAATGGAGTGGATATGTAATTTAATAAAATGCTAAAAAGTTATATGCTTTGTGAATTTCCTACATTAAATTTTTTTATGTTTGATAAAGGAATAGTTTCTTTTTGGAACTAGTAAATAATTTAAACGTATAGAATTATTTGCTAAATTAATATGCAACTGTTGAATAAAGATTCTTCATATAAGATGTTATTAACAATAACCAATTAATGTAAAATGTCAAAACACGAACCAAATACCAATACATCCCTATTAGATGTTACTAATACTGCCAAGAGATTAACACAAAATTATATATATATATATGTGTGTGTGTGTGTGTGTGTGTGTGTGTGTGTGTGTGTGTGTGTGTGTAAATGAAGCTCCATACACGCCAGAGAGTAAAGATATGTTCTCTCTCTAGAGCATCAATCGGCAAATACATTTTGCCATTACACCGTAATGACTATTTCCAGGTATCCTGTTACCATAAAACTTTATATATACTCATAAAGTTATATATAGCATTACCTGAAATAGATTCTAATTTATATAGTTTTGAAAACAGAAATATTAGGTTGTCATACATAAAATGACGCATTTTTCAGTTTGTGGTTGATCCGCTCGACTAACGAAGTATCCTACTTAGTATATAAAAAAAAAATCTTTACTTAATCCTGACTCAATATATTTTTATTCATATGCCAAATGAAAATCATTACAATGAAACAATGTCGAGCAATCTTACTGCATGCTTTCCCGGCTGGAAAAATAATTTTTCCATCGAATCATTGCATGCGATAAGAAATGGATACTCTTTGTCAGCAGTAAGAGAGTAGGCCATTGGTTAGATGCATTTTGAATCACCAAAACAATAAGTAAAATCTCCACTGGAACCCTAAAAAGTCAATGCTTACTGTATAGGGGTCTTCCAAAGGTGTTATTCATTATCTATTATTGCCTCCAGGGAAAGCAATAACAACTTCATATTGGGAAGAAAATGAGTTCATACACGAAAAATTGAAAAAGAAATAGCATAGACTTGTGAACAGGGATGGTCCAATTTTGCTGCACGACAACGCACGGCCGTACGTTTCTCAAACAAATGTCCAAAAGCTGCATAGCCTGAATTATGGAAGTTTGCCTCAACTTCCATATTCACTTGATATCTTCTTCTGATTATCACTTATTTAATGATTTTGAGTTTTTTCATACACAACAAAACATTCTTCAATAAGGAAATCGAAGCATTTGAACTGTTGATCACATCGAAGGTGTGATTAAGAATTTAGATGTACGTTGGAGAACAGTCATTCATCAACATGGCGCCTATTTCAACTAAAGAAATTAGTTATTTAAAATTTCAGAAGCGTTTTATTCATTTTCTATAAAGTGCGTCATTTCATGTGTGACAACCCAATAGAAGCTTACAGCAGAAAATCGTATTATGATTTTCAACTGAAACTCAGACTTCATTATATGACAGTAACACAAGCAAATCAAACAAAACAACATACGAGAAATCTTATATATAAAGCACAGTGTATGTGTGTGTGCTTGTGTGTGTAACTCCTCCGCTTCCATTGGTCCGATTTCAATGATTCATAGCTCATTCAAAAGCCCTAGAAAAGTTAATCACAGGGGACAATTTTCATTGAGCTCAGATTCAAGGTTACCAGATTATGCGAGGTTAAAAATTATACCTTAATATATTATACTAGCTATTATGGTTGCTTTCATGGTTCAAGGAGAGTAACTCTTATTATCCTTTTGTGTCCAAAATTGCAGCTAGCTTAAAAGCCTCTATTGGGTGGCATTTAAGCTAGCTTCACAAGCGGGATAACTTAGAAGGTGATAGCAACAAATAATGATCAGGTAAGCAAACTTTGCTCACACAGTGACATTCCAGGAATTAAATTATCAGACCTCGTATTTCATTTGGCCCGTCTTAGAGTATAATCCTAAAGAAGTACTCGCAAATAGACAGACACTCTATTTTCCATAGATAATACGGATTAAATAATAGAATTTGCGTTTCATAGCCAAAACGAGTCTGATACATAACGAGGCGTGCTTTATCGTGGAAATCAGTTTCTTCTAACAAAAATTGTAGGATAACTAATCAACAGTCGAGACAATAGTATGACGCAATATTTTTCAAGGCCAAACAAATTTCATCATACACCTCGAAAATAGATTCATATTACTGCACACCACTGTAAATAACCCAATCAGAGGAAAAAATAGAACTTGATTACACCCTGTCACGCCAGTATGTCTAAAACCGACCGTATGATGAAAGGTTTGGTTTAGTCTGGTTTGTTTTACGGCATATCAACGTCAGTGGGCTATTTAATGCCGACAAGATTTTTATTGCAGGTAATATTTATTTTTTTCCAAAAATATATTGCTGGTAATTTTTTTTTTCAAAAATTTATTACTGATAAAAAATTTTCAAAAAACGTATTGCTGGTATTAAAACATTTTTTTATACTCTCATAATGTTTTAATCCCTTTTGGTGGGGGGATTACTATTTGCCCATAGCTGGGACCCTGACAGATACTACCACCCCGGGTCAGGGTGGGCCTGGGAACACTAGCAATTAAGAGGTGGTCCAACGCTCCTCCGAACTTTCTGAACAAAGACCTTGCTATCGGATGTAGTTTATCGTCTTACCCAGGACGCGGATGTAGTTTATCGTCATATCCAGAACGTGGATGTAGTTTATCGTCTTACTCAGGACGCGGATGTAGTTTATCGTCATATCCAGAACGTGGATGTAGTTTATCGTCTTACTCAGGACGCGGATATAGTTTATCGTCATACCCAGGACGCGGTTGTAGTTTATCGTCATATCCAGGACGTGGATGTAGTTTATCGTCTTACCCAGGACGGATGAAAGTTTATCGTCAATCCAGGACGTGGATGGTTTTCGTTTCCAGGACGTGGAAGTTTTACCCAGGACGCGGATGTAGTTTATCGTCTTACCCAGGACGGTGAAAGAAAGGAAACTAAAGTGGTTGTTTCAATTAATTTGCACAAGGGTGTACAACAAATAGTAAAGACTATTGTGAGAAATCTTATCGCTGAAGCTTCAGAAAAATGTAACTTCGCGAAAGGTTTGTTGCATTATTATCTTACCATTTTGTCTGACTTTTCTTTTGCGCTTTTATTTTCTGTTTTCTTCATTCTGTCAGACGGTTGCCTTCATTCTGGCCCGTGGGAAAATATGGAGACAATGGAAATTGTTACTCACAGGAGTAAAAGATAATAAATTTGAATCTTCTGGATTTCTAACAAAGAATTTTCATTCTGCTTTCTCTTTTCTTCTTCATGTCCCTTCTTCGTCACAATTTATTCATCCTTTTCTAGCTTCTTTCTCGTATTTTGTTTAATTTTTTCTCTTTTTCTTTGATGCGTTTCAAGTTCTTTAGCTGTTGTCCCTTTTGTATATTTAAGCGTTGCTTTTCAAATTTTTAAACCTTCTTCTTTCTTCGCCATTCTTTTTCTTTTTTCTTCCTGTTATATAAGAGTAAGTGTCGTTGCTGACACTGGTTTGAAACTAGATTGCCAGTGAGTAACACGGGCGATTTCATTATTAAGTGATCATAAAGGAAGTGAATAAATAGGAAGTAGCATCATGTTTACTCTTCTTGTCTATCCATTATTGCTATACGTTCACTCTCTCTACTCTACTATTATACGGATTACGATTCTCTTCTATTTGGCGATTACTACTTGAACAAGTATTACTAGTGTGCATATTATTGGAAGGCATTACTACTAGTACCGGCGTCTACGAAATATCGAATATAACGAGAATATATATAACGTGATGTAATGGCTAGCAAGCTTGTCTCGCTAGAACAATTATGATTGAGTAGTGAGTTCGATCCTCACTGGATACCTTATACTTTCGGTCACATCTAAGCTATGCTTATAAAATCACCTTAAATAGGTGATTGTTTGGCAATACCAGGTGCTGTAAGCTTGGATGTACGTGTGAGGTAATGAATAATGGCTCGGAATGAGAAGTGGAAGAGCAGAGTTTGAATTCCAGTCAGGTTCATTACAATTATTACGTGCAAATACCCTTGGGAAAGGTATGAAGCCACCTTTTTCCTTCACACCTATGGTTTAAGTACTAAAACCCTTATCCCAAAAATTATAATTATCTCCAAAAAATGTTTAATACAATATTCACTCATAAAAACAAAAAAAAAAAATATTCGTACAATCCAAATAATCATTCTTGAAGTTTTCATTTTAGTTTTAATTTCAAGCAAATAGATTAAATTCCCAATGAGCAAAATACATTGCTATATTGTAAAACTAATTTAAATTTACAAAAAGGATTTTTTAATCGCAAAAAAATGGCTGATTTTACACTTTTTAGCCACTTGTCAGCACAAACTCCATATTAAAAAAATAAAAATAAAATATACTTTTTTGAAACATTATTTGAGGAATATTAGCTGATTTAAATTTTAATTAATCTTATTTGAAACAAATAATACTTTTACTTTAGAATATCGCAGAAATGTATTTTTCAACACGGAGGTAGGTGTTTATTCAAGATAAAGACAGTTTGATTGACAGCCAGAAGTTTATCTAAATTTAGAAATTACGTAAATACGTTTTTTATATAATTTTTAACTATTCAGTAATCTTAAAAAATAGGCAAATATTCTCCGCAATCTAATATTTTATTGAATTTTAGGTTTTAAATTGACTATATTTACCGATCTTATTTTCTGATAATTTCGTCTATTGGCATCCGTATCTAAAAACACCGGCACGTTTATACACGCACAAAAACATCAAAATCTTTTATAAAATATTAGGGTCGCTAAATTGTAGTTTTTCCATTTATGATTATCGTTTTTATTTAATAATAATATCACCTAACTCGTAAAAATTAATAGAGAATTAAAAATTTATAAATTATTCTAATGAAAATAAAAAATGAAATAAAAACAATTCTTGTAAAAATTCATTATTCATCAAAATAAACTTTTCTTGAGAGAATAGTCTCCAAAATATATCTTTTTCGTAAAAGCAATTGAAAGCTTTTCTAATTAAATAATGTCTTAGTTTTATTGCATTTTCTATTTTAAGATACAGAGAAGATTTTTGGTAACTGGGAGTCCTGTTTTACGCAAAGAAATTGATGATTTGAATTCTCCAAGGATTTCTGCTTATAACTAAATATAAACATTAAGCCATACAAAAATGAATTTCTTAAATTTTCATAAAATTAATTAAGTGGGAAGAGGTGGGTAGTAGATGTAAAAAAAATGTTTTTCCAAGATTTTCAAAAACGGAAACATTTCTAAAATACTTTCATTCATTTATAAACAAGTTCTGAAAGTTTAATTAAAGTCTGGCACTTATTTGATTTTTGCAAGAATTTCCAAATCTAAACACTGAATAAACATACGTTAAAATTTCCTATACTAAACTATGATCCCTCGCTGACGCAAGAAAAACAAAATTTTAAACAAAAATTTCATACATTCTGAAAAAGATAAGAAAAATATAATTTATTAATAAAAAGTCCATTGATCTTTCCTGTTAATAACAACATAAAGATTTTGACGATAAAACCTTGTTTTTTTAAAAGTTTAGGGTAATTTTTCATTACGTATGCTTATTTTTTAGCGAATATTTGGAGGTACCTAACATGACATTTAAATGTTTTTTTATTCAAATTAGGCAAATATTTTTCTTTCTTTTTCTTCGTAAACTTTTTTACTGTCTTTCATTTTCGCTTTTCTATTTTTCTTTAATTCATTTCTTCATTTCTGTCATTTTTACCTCTCTCTTATAACACACAGACTCTTTCTCTCTCTTCCTCTTTCACTCTCGCATACACTCTGCTTTTCTTTTTTTTTCTTTTTTCGTTATTTATTTTCTTTCTATTAGTCTGTTTTTCTGCCTGTTTCCCCCATTTTTAATATTTAATATTTCTTATTTATGTTTCAAAAATATTTTCTTCCACTCTTCTTTCTTTCTTTTTTTCTTTCTTTTCTTTCTTTTTCTTCCTTATGCCTAATTTCATTGATATCAATAACGACTAAAAGAAAGAAAAGATTGAATAAAAACATAACTGAGAATAAAGTATATGAAAGCTAATATACTTTACTCGCAATGGTTTTTTTTTATCATTCAATTTTTTCTTTCTTTTAATTCCTATTCTTTTCTCCCATCATTGTTACAGTTCAGCTTTCTGTCTTCCATTTCTTTCTTTCCTCCATCCTTCCTTCCTTTTATATCACTTAGTAAACGAAAAAAAGCGAAGTTACTATTTCAGGTTTAACCGAATCACATGAATATAAATCTTCCTTGCTTATTGCTCGGTTATTATGTAGAAAAAGGTTTCTTTTTTTTTTTTTCGTTTTTTTTTCTTTCCTTTGCTGCGTTTTACATTTATTTACTTAATGTCAATTTTTTTTTCATCGCAGAAAACAGAAAGAAGTTTACTTTATGCAATAGAATCACAGATTAATAAAGTGAATTAATAAATGGCGGGAAAGAACATGGAATCAAAGAATTGAAAATTACTTGATCAAAGACTTAACCAATTACGACTGTTTACGTCTCCGATTATTTATATTTACAGCCAGAACGAAGATCAAAGACCGCAAAGTTAAGGGATGTTTATTGCCGGTACATATGAGAAACGGTTTTATTGGAAGGGGGATCTATCAGTCTCATTTAGGACATAATCAATTGATGAGCCAACGAGCGCCAGTATTTAGTGTTCAAGTTTCTATTACGCCAGATATTCAATTCAGTAAAAAGCCAGACACCTTTAAAAAATGGGCCAATGAAATCTTTTTATCCGTGAAAGATTTATAAAAAAAAACAAAACAAAAAACATTTATATAATGATTTCATGTAAAGATTTTCCTGGGTATGACCATAAACTACGTCCGGCAGCAAGTCCTCTGGTCAGAAGGTGTTGACGAGCGTGGAACCACCTCTTAATTGCTGTATTTCCCTGTTCCACCTTGACTCGGGGTGGTAGCACCTGCTAGGGTCCCAGCTGTGGGCAAATAGTGAACCTTCAAACTGGGGTCAAAAAATGAGAATATAAAAGCACTTTAGAAAAATTACAAGCAATACATTTTCATAGTAAAAGAATAAAAATTTGCCAGCAATACGTTATTGGGAAAATATTACTAGCAATATATTTTTGGAAAAAAAGAAAAAGTACAAAAAACCCACAAGAAAATAAAATTTAGGCATTGAATGACAAAAGGTTGTTGATATGCCGTTAAACAAACAAACCAAAATTAAATCAATTCACGCAACGATTCCTAACTATCTTCTGAATGATGTTAGGGAATATATGACTGATTTTTTACAGTTTATCAGCCCCTTTTGGGGGTTATTTAAAGACGGTGGTGGGGAGAAGTGATGGATATTATAGCTTTCCCAAAGGTATCTGTACCTAAGTGAATACAACGAACTCGATCGGAAATTGAACTCGGTTCTCCTATTTCTCATTACACCCCTCGCACATCCTCAAAATAACCTTATCATTGTTTTTAGATAAAATGATTTTAACATTTTTTTTTAGATATCAATGATATATCCATACCACACAATGTCATTAAAACATAAAAGAAAAAAATTCCATAATGGATAACTTTTCACGTTCTAATGAACGCTAAACCATAACTGTCAACCACAGCATTTAAATCCAAAAGAATAATTCAGTAATAGATAGCTAGACATAGTTTTTGCCTTACCAATTGCACCCCTGATAATGATCTCAGAAATAGATTAAAAATACTTGGGTAATAAAAGTGATTCTCACTGTTAAAGTGGATTTCTTGTCTTATTCAATTGTAATATACAGGAAAATATTCGTGAATATAAAAGGATTATGATAAAAATAAGCAGACATAATGTTTGTAATTTATTCAATCAGACATGCCTAAAAGAGATCTTGCTGCCTAAATACACAAATATATGCGTCTATACATACATCAGACATATACATATATATATATATATATATATATATATATATATATATATATACACACACACATATATATATATTATGAAATGGACAAAGTCTGACTATTATTTTAAGACATTTTTATGTTTATACATTCTTTTTATAGATACAAATATTTAAGTAAATGCTCTATTTATGATAAACAGTATTAAACAACATTTACCGGCCTGAATGTCCGAGAAATTTTCATAGAAAAGAGAACAAATATTTTCTATGAAAAGGACAAATATTTTCTATGAAAATTTCTCGGACATATGTTGTTTAATACTGCTTATTTTAAACAGAACATTTACTTAAATATTTGTATCTATAAAAAGAATGTATAAACATAAAATGTCTTAAAACACAGATATATCTTATATACATACATATATATATATATATATATATATATATATATATATATGAATGAAATAATATGAAAGGTTTTCTTTAGATAAAAATGAAGGATATATCACACACAGAGACACACACACATGTAGATTAAATATTCTTTATTTTTATAGAAAGAAACTTAGTGAACGAAAGTAGTAATTCAAATCGCATTTTGCTGACTCTACGAAATATAATCTTTATATATATATATGTGTGTGTGTGTGTGTGTGTGTGTGTGTGTGTGTGTGTGTTCTTATTGACATCCACATATCTTCTCCGCTTTTCACTTCCTTTCAGTATTTTAATTATCTGTCTCTATTCTTAGTATTTTTGCTGGTTTCAACAGTGTTATATTCTGAATCATTTTCGTCTCTCTCTAATTATCTCCTTCTCTCTATCTATCTTTCGAAATCCTTTTTCTCTTGAAGACTTCTGACCTAATAGTATTATTATTATTATTATTATTATTATTATTATTAATTTTCCCCCCTAATTATTCCTATTATGATTAATATAAAATCGATTAGTATTTTTATTATTAATTCCGTTAATTATCTTCATTCATCTTCGTTCCCGTCTTATGATGATTCATGTATTTCGAGGTTCTTACAAGATGTCTTCATTATGACTGGAGACTGAGTGACAGTGATTCTTCTCCAAATCTCTATTAGTCATTTTTGTACACGTTGAGCACTCACACCAATAGTGACTGGCAGCCTTCACAGGAGATCAAGTTACTGCCAGTTTCCTTAATATTCCAGAACTCTCCTCAGTATTCTGGCTGATTTTATCCTTCCTCGACATTTACTTTGCGAGAATTTTCCTAAAAGTTCTTCAGTCTTGTTGAGAACAGAATTTTCTATTGATTACATCAAAATGTACCTTAAGAACATTAACTCGGCATCATCTTCAATCCTAGCAAAGTTATTGAAGAAAAGAGTACTGAGCTGTTACGTGACATCTGTCCTTCTTTACGGCAGCGAATGTTGGACGATTTCCTCAAAGAAGAGACTCGAGGCGACGGAGATATGGTTCTACAGAAGGATGCTAAGAATATGATACACCGAGCATGTGAGCAACAATGAGAGGATGCAAACAAGGAGGAGGCATGTACTTAACATCAGAAAGAGGCAGCTGAAGTTTCTGGGACACATAACGAGGAAGGAGGGCCTGGAGAATCTGATACTGAGTCGAAAAGGGGGAAAGAGAGACAAGGGAAAACGGCGGCCTTAAGCAAGTGAGTGAGAGAACATGGTCTCGGGGAGGTGGCAGAGGGAAGGAACTTGTTGAGAGCTGCAAAGGATAGAGGGAGGTGGAGATCCAAGATCACTTTCGTCTTGAAAGAACACGGCACATAGAAAGAAAGAAAAGAATCAAAGCCGGGAGAGATAGATCACAAAAAGAAAGCAAATGTAGGATGTGTGGACAAGTTGATGAGACTTAGCAAAGAGGTTGGTGATTCATCTTCATTCTCTTCTTGATATGTTTTGTCTGGATTATTCTCAAGGCACCCCCTACGATTGACACCATATTATTATCATTATTATTATTATTATTATTATTATTATTATTATTATTATTATTATTCCTTTGATTTCTGATGCATACTAGTTTCTTTCCGGGTAACCAGAGACCTAAGGTCAGAAATAGCATCATGACATTTTCCACTGAGGATTTTTTGAGCGAAAAGAAGAAAAAAAGCTAAGATCACACATATTTTACATAAATAAAGCCATTCTTAAGGTATTAGGCTGTGTTTGCGATTACAATTTTTTGTAATTCTTTAAGGCATGGGCTACCAAGAAACCTTTCAAGTAATCTTTTGGAATCTTTTCCAATTAATCCGTGACCTCCTTCTACAACTGGACTTGTTTATGTCCTCATGTGCCATATTTTTGGGGATTTCGATTTCAAGGTCCTTGTATTTTGATAGTTTTTTGAAGATCTTCAAAATTGCCATGTCAATAAGAAAGCACGTTTTGTCTTTGCGGTCTCTAATCACGATGTATGGACGATTAGCTTTGATTTTTCTGTCTCTGTGTATTGTAAAGTCCTATAAAATTGTTACAGGTTACCCGATTACGGAGAAAAGCTCCGTAATCGGGTCTGGATGGTGTTCGTAGCAATTTCTTGTTGTTTCCTTTCCATAAAAGTTATTATTATTATTATTACTATTATTATTTTTATTTTCTTTGATTTCTGGCGTTTACACATTTCTTTCCGGGTCCCGCCCAGGGACCTAAGGTTAGAAATGGCGTCATGACACTTTCCACTGACAGAAAAAAAAAATTAAATTACATAGATAAAGCCCTTCATAAGGTGTGGGCTGTACTTGTCAGAACAATTTTTTGTATCTCCTTGAGGCATGGACTTCCAGGAATCCCTTCAATTAGTCCACTGCAATCTTTTCCAACCAGTCCTAGGGCTCCAACTACAAGAGGGATTGTTGATGTTCCCATATGCCACATTTTCGAGATTTCTATTTCAAGGTCCTTGTATTTTGACAACTTTTTGAATATCTTCAAAGATACATTGCAGTCAGCAGGGACTGCCATGTCAATAAGGAGGCACCGTTTTTGTTTGTGGCCTTTAATAACAATATCTGGCCGATTGGCCTTGATTGTTCTGTCAGTGTGTATTGTGTAATCCCATAGAATTGTAACAGGTCCTATCTCCGTAACCGGGTCTGGGTGGTGTTCATACCAGTTTGTTTCAGTTTCCTTCCCGTAGAAGTTGCAGATTTTTATTATTATTATTATTATTATTATTTTTATTATTATTATTATTATTATTATTATTATTATTATGTTAATGATGCACACTGATGTCAGGAATGAAAATTCTGTTCTCATAATTGAAGAACTTTTCGAAAAATCTTCGCAAAGTAAATAATGGCAATTTTCAGGCGGTCTACAATTCTTCCTGATCGCTATTTCAATTTTGTAGGCGGTATTCCAACTGCACCCATTACTACAAGAATTACTTTAACACCCCAGTTTCATAGTTTTGTCAAATCCCTCGCTAGATGCAGGTATTTTCTGTTTTCATTGATTGATTTGTCTTTTACGATTTATCAACCCATTGCAGGTTATTTCAAGCCAAAAATATTTTTAGAATTTTTCTTTTGAGATAATAAGTTTTTAGTGATGCAAATATTACTACTTAACCCATAGCTATGGGGAGCAAAAGTGGATTCATAACATTCCCAAGTGTATTTTGCGCGAAAGTGAACATCAGGTACCCAACTGAAATTGGAATTCAGTTCTCCGATTAACAATTCAGAGCCTTTAACCATTATAACATCCAATCATTAAAGCGCCTGGTATTTCCAAGGAATCACCCATTTAGGTACTAACCAGGATCGACGTTGCTTAACTTCGGTGATCGTTTGAGAACCAATGTTTCAACGTGACGTGGCCGTAAGCCTGCCATGTTTTCAGTTTCTTTGAAATGGACACTTGTAGCATATGGAGTCAAGGTGTTCTCCTTATCTATAACAATAAGGTCGGGTTTTCGTGCTTCAGTGACATGATATGTCTGGACTGAGAAATCCCATAATGTTTTATGACTGTTATTTTCTACCCCTGTCTCTAGTTGATGCTCATACCACTTCTGAAAAGACAAGCTTTCGGCATACTTCCCAATGGATTCTCTTACTAATGTCGTCGCATATACTTTGTCTGTGCTAACTTAGTAATACAGTGAGTATATGTTTAAATGTCTCATCAGGTTGTCCACACGTCCTGCATTTGCTTTCTTTTTGTGGCCTCTCTATCCCAGCTTTGCGTTCGTTCTGACGACCTGCTACGAATATTATTAACTATTTCTCTATAAAGCCATCTCTTAACCAAAGCCAGGTATAACAATTGTCTCTGCTGAAAACAAAAACTGTCCATGAAGCTTCTTAACATTTAACTTGCCATGCCTCTTCTATTTAAGCAGCTTCTTTACTACAGACACTTGTTCAACATTTCGTGTTTTGCGATACCCTTCCACACTACGTGGAGTTGTCAGAAGCAATTCTTAACATTCTTAACACTTAATATAATTCTCAAGTCCCAGAAAAACTAATGATACTTCTTTAACACTCAATAACCCTTTGCCTGCCTCCTTTCTTGGAATATACAGCCTATCAAAATCATTATTTGGATTCAGGGCCTTATATATATTCATTAAATTACGCATTCATTTATCCATCTCCTCTAATTCGATATTATTCCAATCTAAGAATTCTGTAGAATAGTGTAGCAGAGAGATTATGCCCAAGTTGGAATTCCTTTGTTGATATTTTACCATTTAGTTTTGTTTCAAGAATTTTCCTTTACACGTCTAAAATACTTTCCTTTAAACTTTTTCTTTCATTTCAGTATACTTCATATGAGTTAGCCTGTAGAATTCCAAGAGACATATGGATCTCTCTCTCTCTCTCTCTCTCTCTCTCTCTCTCACTACACCTCTCCCCTCTTTCTACCCCTCTTTCTCCCTCACCCTATCGCCTCTCTCCCTCCCCCTCTTTCTTCCATCCTTCTCTCCCTCTTCCCACTTATTCCCTCCCCTATAGTCTGTCTCCCTCCCCTCATTCTACCCTCTATCTCCCCTTCTGCTTTCTTTCTCCCTTCCCCTATCATCTCTCTCCCTCCCTTCTTTCTCCCCCTCTTCCCTTTTCTCCCCTCCCTCTTTTCCTCCCCTCTCCCTTCTCTTCTCTCTTCCTCTCTCCTCTTTCTACCTCTTTCCTCTTTATCTCTCTTTCTCAAAGATTTCGTGACCTCTCCATCCGGTAATTGTACTCCCTCGAACTCAATAATGTTTTCTTCGGTTGATACTTAGGGTGGCGCATTTGTCAATGTCAAATTCTATCCTATTATCATCACTGAACACTAGAACCGTTTAAATCAAAGAATCTGTAACCTTTTCACTCGTTGCATATAATTTCAAGAGGCTGAGTTTTTTTTTAGGGGGGGGGTTGTTTTGTTTGTTTTGTTTTTTGCCCATGACGAGTAATTTCATAGCCACCTTCTGCACTCCATAGAAAGTCTGTCAATGTAATGAGGCACATCACAAAATCAAGAGGTGAAAGTGAGTCCCTTGGAAAATACAACATTCCGTGTCGACTTACCCCAGTGACTCATCCCTACCTTTCAATTTCACTCTCCATGATCGCCTATTGACTTCGAATAACGATTTAATTTGATTTGAAATACCCAGAATGTTAAAATACTTTAGAATCCAGAAATGTGGCACCATGTCATAGGCTTTCTTGTAGTCTATCTATGACATGAGTAAATATCTTATAATTAATATAAAGTTTATTAATATAAAGCATATGATTTACATACGCGCACATTGCAAATTCACACTCAGAGAGAGGATACATTTTTTCATAAAATATATTAGCTTTTCATCCTATCTATATTTTTTCTTAAATGCTTTCCATACTATTTATATATATATATATATATATATATATATATATATATATATATATATATATATATATATATATTGCAGTTTTATTAATGCTATGACCTATCCCAAGTATATGTATTCTTGAAGTTCTTATGGGGTTTTTTATGAACATTACAATTGAATATTATTTTAATTTTAAATTTATTCATTTTAAGATCGGACTGGAGACTATCCCGGTTTAGGTCGCTTATTATTGTACACTCATTGACTATCTTTAGATGTAGTTGGCAAAAAAGGCAAACAAACGGAGATGACGATAAACAATGACAAAAGAAAAAAAGAACAGGACAAAATAATGCTAAGTAAATAATATATATATATATATATATATATATATATATATATATATATATATATATGTATGTATATATATATATATATATATATCAGAGTGTGCAGCTTATATTTTCTATCATAGAGAAATAATTTATACAAAGAATTAACTAGCAATGTTAATGCGATTAATGGTGAAATCACTTATATAATATCCTTATATTCGAGTTGTTGTCCGATAGAAGACACATGACAAGTAATTTTTCCACAATTTCAAATTGTCATCTTCAGGGCGCAATTTTCTCATCCATAAACAAACACTGAGACGAAATATGCGTAGACCATCAATAAATAGCATAATTTAAAAGAAACACCTTTATATATCTATAAACATCTCTCTCTCTCTCTCTCTCTCTCTCTCTCTCTCTCTCTCACTATATATATATATATATATATATATATATATATATATATATATGCAAGGCAAAACATCAGTAATGAAGAAAAAAAAAAAGTTCAAAAATAAGAATTGTCTAGCCCGACGCAAGGAACCAACTTTCCTTGTAGCAGACCTAAACTACCACTCTAAACTAAATTTATTAGGGATACGAAGCCAAATTTCAATCCAGAGAACTGATATACTAGGCAAGAGAATGCTGCTTTTGAATTCGGTGCTACTTTTACACAGACGAATCATTTGATTACTATAGTGTCACGTGACTGTAAATATGGCGGAAAACGACTCCCACTTTTACCACTCTTGTTTCACTTATCCACGCGTTTCATGTGAACTGTAACACTTCCATTCCTTCCCAGTTCAAACAGTTTGCTAAAATCGTATTCTTTTGTCTCACTGTTTTAATTTCATCTGTGATTATGTGTCTTCGAATTAGCACTGTACGGGTATCATATATATTTTCATTCATTTTTATACTATTAATGAGTTTAAGACAGTCGCGTATTCTGCTGATCGAAATGCCTTTTTATATTCAACAAAAGTTAAACATTGTGATGGGTTTAAAATGACCATCTCTGCGTCAGTTCATTATTTGCTGATTCAGATGAGCCAAGTAAAAATGAACGAGGCCCAGCCAAATCTCGAAGAAATTGGATAAGAATTTGACAAATTTTTCATTCCGTACGCATGAAATGTTATATTTTCTCTTCTTCTAATGAGTTTGAAAATTATTTTTTTAATTTCAAAATGTATCCCTTTTATTGTCAAAATTAAGCAATTTATTGTTAGAAATTTGGGTTGGTTTGGTTTGCATTTTACCTTATTTCATATCGAAATGATTTTTGTTTTTTTCATTATACTTGAATCTACAGATGAATATTTGTTGGATTTATACTTGACTCAAAAGGTAAAATTCGGTCGGGTTTATTCTTGAGTCTATAGGTAAGCATTGATTGGCTTTTACTTGAATCTACAGACAAATACTAGTTGGGTTTATATTTGATCCTATAGGTAAAAATTTGTCAAGTTTATACGTGAGTTTTCGGTAAATATTCTATTAGTCATTTTCAAGGATGTTTTTTTTTTTTTGTATTTTAATTTTTAACTGAATCTGTAGATTTTTCTATATGAATCTTAACTGATAGGAAGGATTTTTTGTTTTGTTTATATATATATATATATATATATATATATATATATATATATATATTGCTAATATTAGTGGTCAATATATATATATATATATATATATATATATATATATATATATATATATATATATATATATATATATATATATTTCCAAGAGGATAAAATCCAGGTAGAGCTCTATGTTCAAGACAGACCAAGAATATAATATAAAAGGGTCAAACACTAATATTTCCTGATTATAATTTATTACATTGGAATCGTAATCACGATCCAATTCATCACACCTACAAATTCGATTTGAATTCTTTTTAAATTTGTACGTCTGATGAATTAGATCGTGATTACGATTCCAATGTAATAAATTATAACCATGAAATATTACTGTTTGAGCCTTTATATATATATATATATATATATATATATATATATATATATATATATATATATATATATGTTCCAACAATGAAGAATTAAATAAACACATTGAAAATCTGGAGCATCAATTCACAACACGTGGCTATAAACAACACCTAATCAGGGAACAAATAAATAAAGCAATTTCCACACCTAGAGAAAACACCCTAATGTACAGGATTAAAAATAAATCTAGCCACATTCCTCTAGTAGCCATTTTCAATCCCACTCTGCCTCCACTATCCCAAATAATCAAACGTCGCTGGGAAATACTACATCTCAAATCAGACCTAAAAAAACTGTTTAAGGAACCCGGCCTTCTGGCATATCGTAGACGTAAGAACCTAAAAGAAATCATAGGTAGTAACCACATTTCAGGGGACAAGGTAATCCGTAATGAACTAAGAACAAAAACAACAGGATTTTCCCAACCATGTAACAACAAAAGAAGTTTATGCTGCAACCATATTAAAAACACGAATTCATTCACTAGCGCAATCACTAAATCTACTTTCAAAATCTTCCACGATTCTAACTGTAGAAGTCATAACATAATTTACCTCCTAGAATGCACACTATGCCAGAAACAATATGTAGGAAAATCTGAATGGCCCTTTCACTACAGAATTAATAATTATCGTAAGCGAATTAAGTCGACTCCCCATGAAAAATTATTATCTGTAGAACAACATTTCCGCCTGGAAAAACATGATTTCAAAACCCATGCCAAAGTCACTATAATTGAGAGAATGGAAAATTCCAGAGCAGATAACATTAGAAAGATTTTAGAGTCCCATGAAAATAAGTGGATACAACGGCTAAAAACACGCTTTCCAGCCGGGCTAAACCACAAATTTAACAATATTTATTAATATATAAGTCAACAAATCAAAACCTACCCACATTTCTCACCCACACAAGACAGACATGGTTACGGAGGTGTTGAGGCCTCACACTTATACACACACCCACACGAATATATACACACTTACACACATCATACTCACTCACTCCCTAATGAGCCAAATGATAACACGCACCCACAGCAATATACACGCTTACACGTATCATACTCACTCACTCCCTAAGAACCAAATAACACACACACAAACACTAAACAGAGACACATCCCCTCACCAGGTCCAATAAAACTGTCAAACTGACCAGAGAATTCAGAGCAACATGTATCTGTCCAGCTCTTATCTCAAATAACAACTTAAAAAAGACTGTTTGACCAACACAAGGAATGTTAAAAGATTCATGTTAAAAGATTCATGTTAAAAGATTCATGTTAAAAGATTCATGTTAAAAAGATAAAAAAATAAAAAAAACAAATGAAAACTACAGACAAAAGCTCATTTTTTCCAGCAAGATATTCATTTCTGTAGTTTAATGCTAACAGCAAGCAGAAATATTTCTCCTCCCGATGATGGCCATTTGGGTCGAAACTAGTCGAGGAATAAATGGAAATAATGGAATAATAATAAAATAATAATAATAATAATAATAATAATAATAATAATAAACGAAAGAATATTAATCTACAACCCAGTGTGTCTAAAGATTTTAATTTTTTAATTTTTCTATTGTTCAAAATATATATATATATATATATATATATATATATATATAGAGAGAGAGAGAGAGAGAGAGAGAGTGATTGAAAAGTAACTTCCTATCTTATATAAGATGGGCGTTTCCTTCTAATTATCTAATTATTATACATGAAAATAGTGAATTACTTATCAATCACACTGCATATAGAACTGACAAAAACTGATATATTCGAATTTATTCAAAAATCTTATGAGATGTCTTTTGCTTACAATATTATTCTAAAAATATTTTCCACCCTGTAGCCTCTCTCTCTCTCTCTCTCTCTCTCTCTCTTACACACACACACTCAAACACATACACACACTCAAACACATACACACACATACACACACACAGAGAAGCGGGATAGGGCAAGCTTCTCGCTGCTCTATCGCTACTTCCACGGAAAGTGTTCGGGCGAACTACATTCCCAGGTCCCACTGAGGTAAACCATCACAGCAAGGATACGCCATGCCATTTACATAGTAGCAAACCACCCATATTTCCTCCGCATTCCATTTCTGAGAAGTTTTTTTTTTCCACTCGAACAGCTTCTTCCCGCGAACTACTGCCCTGTGGAACCGACTCCCAAGTGGATGTTTCCCCGATCACTACAATATTAACTTTTCAAGTCTAGGGTTAATCATTATCTTCCCCTCCTATCCGTACAAATTGCCTCTTAACGTAACCATGTACCTCGAGTGCCCCCCCCCGATCCTTGTACAGGGTGAAACCCACTGTAAAAACATATATTTTATACTGTCTCGAATGCTCTGTGCTTGTTGCTAGCTGGCATGAGGAGCCTCCTTTATTTACGATGACCTTTTTTTATTCTCTTCTATATCAGGTCATCGACCTTAAAAATTAAACTTTGTTCAGTGTAACCCGGATATAAGAGACCCGGATATAAGAGAAACCCGGATATAAGAGAGATTTTCTCTGGTCCCAAATTAGAACCTGTGTTAATGTATATAAAATAGACCAAACCCGGATATAAGAGAAACCCGGATATAAGAGACTTCTCCGGTCCCGACAACTCTCTTATATCCGGGTTACACTGTAGTTGATGGTTTTACTGTTTATTGTTATTATTACTATTATTATTATTATTATTATTATTATTATTAGTGGTATTAACAGTTAAAAGAAGAACGCGATTTAAGAAAAGAAAAAGAAAAGAAAAAAACAGTGTTTGACAATGTTAAACAATATTACAGAAGAATGTCTTTTTCAAGTTATATTTTTTTTTTAATTCTCAAGTATGAAAGTATATAAGTCTGCAAAAAAATATGTCTTTGTACAAACGTTGCTTGTCTTGTAATGAAAAAAAAACGGGTGTCTTGGTAATGAACGCGTCAAAACAAATCAAACTCGGCAACGTTAAGTCATACATCCGAAACTTGCGTAATATGATGGTGAACTAGTTCATCTTGGAATTTTCCGTTAGTTGATTAGCTACTAAGACGAATTAATCAAACAGCTTAGTGAAACTCTTCTGTCATCTTATGGAACTCTCCTGTAATTCTGTTAAGCCCGTTTCAAAATGACGGAAGAGATCGATAAATTATATTTAGTTTGAATGTTTTGTTGTATTTTATTTTCGTTATTGGGTACATCCCTTCCCACCTTATTTCATGTCATATTTTTATAAAAATATTGTATATACTTTCATGTCATGGCTGTTTTAATAGGATTCCTGTGAATATGCGGTATTATGGTATGTGTTGGATTGAATCACGATGAATGAGTTCTTGTGGTGTATGAGTAAATTGTAATTTGATAAATGGGTCATCAACCAGATTAGCATTTACGACCAGCCTTTTCCTATTCCTCCATTTGGCCTTGTGCCACATGAGATGTAATATTTCAAAATACACAGCCGTTTTTTTTTTCATTACAAGACAAGCAACATTTGTACAAAGACTTTTTTTTTCTAAATAAATATATTTTTATCCTTTAATTTAAAAAAAATATTACTTGAAGACAGACATTCTGTTGAAATATTGTTTAGCATTGTCGTAAGACAGGTCAATTACCTCCCCTCTCTTATGATCTGTATAAATTATTTACGCCGTCTTAGCCAAAACGACGAGACACATCAGTTATGTTCAATAAAGGCAAAGTAAGCGAAACTAGACTCCGAGCTTTCATTACACTTGAACGTCATTGTGGACAAATACCCTAAACCAGAATGTCTCAATTTCGATTCTGCAGATCGGTCTTCTACTGACGCCTGCCAATATTGGAACGATTATTCGAAGGATTCTTACTTCTTTTTTTTAAGCATTTCACCTCAAGCAAGGCCGGATGCCACTAGTACGCAAGGGTTACAGAGTGGGAGCGAGAGTAAAGAGGTGTGATGGAAGAAAGGATGAAGAGAAGGGTAGGGGATATTTCAGGGCATCTGGAGATGTCGATTGACATTACATTTCAATAGTTGGAGATTATAGCTATCAGGGAAACAAGTAATAGGAAAGGAATTCCACAGATAAGAGGTGCGAGACATGAAGCTATTGGAGTAGAAGAGACGGCTACATTTAACCGTTTCGACTTTGAAAGGGTGGGGCCGTGATGCTAAGCTAGTAGCACGCTTAAATTCATGCAGGCTGGGAACTAGCGATAGTCGCTCGTCGAAGCAGTTACCGTGAAAGTATTTGTAGAAAAGACAGAGGGAGGCGACGGCACGTCTGTGAGAGAGCAACTGAAGACGAGATGCCAGATCAGGACCAACGACATTGCTTATCCGTCTCTGGATCTTGTCGAAAACCTTAAGGCGAACAGCGAGGGCACCAGACCATATATGGCAGCAGTATTCCATGCAAGGGTGAATGGTTGATTTGTAGACTTGCATTGTGTTAGGGGACCTTACCCATGATAACATAATGGACTATTCCATACGTAATAAATACTGCGCCTCAAGAGGAAGCAGGGAGTTCAGTCTGAAGTCTGGAGTTCAGCCTGAAGTCTGGATGAGGTCTGTCAGGAGTCTATCAGTCAGTCAGAGCGAGTCGAGTCAGAGGCAGTCCGAAACAGAGTCGCGTTCAGACAATTACTACAAGACATTGGAATAGTGATACTGGTCGAGACTACATTGTTCTCTCTACTAAACCTGATTGTTCATACTAACACTTTTCTACCTCTCTGTGTATATTCCTGTTTGTAATATATCTGTGTTATTCCATAACCGTATTCGAGTTCTTCTTTATTGGTTCTACCTTGGACTATCATCCGTGGTACAAGGAACCCGGACCATAACATCCTGTTATATATTTTTTATTGTATTTTGTCCATTCAACACTTTCTTTTAGGACTTACGGTTATATCATGTTGAAACACGGGTTCTCGTGTGATCACCGAAGTTAAGCAACGTCGATCCTTTTTCAAAGCCAAACAAATTTCATCATACACCCCGAAAATAGATTCATATTACGCACACCACTGTATTTAATCTAATTTGAGGAAAAAATAGCGTATGTCTAAAACCGACCGTATGATGAAAGGTTTGGTTTAGTTTGGTTTGTTTTACGGCATATCAACGTCAATAGGTTATTTAATGCCGACAGGAGTTTAATTGCAGGTAATTTTTTTCCCCAAAATATATTGCTGGTAATTTTTTTTTCAAAAATTTATTACTGGTAAAAAAATTTTCAAAAAATGTATTGCTGGTATTAAAACATATTTTTATACTTTCATAATGTTTTAACCCCTTTTGGTGGGGGGATAACTATTTGCCCATAGCTGGGACCCTGACAGGTACTACCACACATGATGCCCTCGTGGGGGGGTGACTAAATACCGTTCAGTCTGAAGTCTAGAGTGAAGTCCGTCAGGAGTCTGTCAGTCAGTCAAAGCAAGTCAGTCAGAGCGAGTCAGAGGCAGTCCGAAACAGAGTCGCATTCAGACAATTACTACTAAACCTGATTGTTCGTACTAACACTTTCTACTTCTCTGTGTGTATTCCTGTTTGTAATATATCTGTGTTATTCCATATCCGTGTTCGAGTTCTTATTTATTGGTTCTACCTTGGACTATCATCCGTGGTGCAAGGAACCCGGGCCATAACACATTGGAAAACTGTTTAACCACTCCTATTACTGATATGCATAACCTACTAACACAGCATGTTTCCATATTCGTACATACCAATATGTCTCACTGAAAAACTTACCAGAATGCCGTGGACGTTTTGGGTGGAAGTTTTGTGAAGAGACGAAACATAAACTTTGCCCGGCATGTATTAGAAACTACCCGTTAATCCTCTGAAGAAGGATTAGAACAGTATCTTCAGAGCTTAAAAACCTTAAGCCGTGACTACGACGACAGCAGATCAGGCAAAGGACGAATTTATCAAACTTCTTTGTAAGTGGATCAGAATCAAACTATATCCGTCAAAGAATGCTGAAAAATAAACAGCTAGATTTAGCTACTGCTCGCGTGCAAGCAATTACCTTGAAGATGGCAGAAAAGCAATGTTGTTCATACCTACAAGCAAGTATTGCAAAGGCTGAATTAGGTACTCACACTCCTACTAGTCCACCAGTTCAAACAGGAAAAAAAAAGACAGTCCTCTACGACAGACTTCCTTATTTCTTCCTCCAACCTCCGCCAGTTCAAAATCTTCTCTCATACACTGCATACACTGCTAGCCAAAATGTTATTTTTGTGGTCTCAAACTAAACCACAGGTTGTGTTGCTCAGGGAAACTAAATGCCACAAGTGCGGGAAGGGACATTTCTTTAAGGCTTGTCGTTCAAGCTTTTTTTTACCTGGTTTGAATGCTCCTGTTGTGACTAGTATCGTATTAACTGCAAACCCTAGATGTCTTTCAAAGGCTATATGAACGGTAAAAAATAAACGGGTTAGAAATGAATGCTCTAGTCGACATAGAAAACTCAGAGATTTTTTTAGCGCTGATATTTAAAAAAGAAACAGATTTAAAATCATACATTTTAATAGCCAGGTGCCTATGGCGAACGCTTTGCTATCTTCGCTGGTCAGGGGACATATTTGGTCGGCCTAGAGTTGAATCAAACTAACTACACTAACACTGTGCTACGATGACAGACTTGGCCACGATTTCCTCAAACAGCCTTCTAGCATTAATATCTATTTGGGAGGCCCTAAACCGGCGTTGAACATCTGTGACTTGGCCGCTATAAATGTTTAGCATCCCGATACCACTTTCTTATCAATGTTGAATTTTCTACAAATCTGTGCAAAAAGTGGATCAAAGAGCTTACTCAGCTTCATACATATTTTCAGGAAATCTCAACTTCTAATTGGTCAATAAACACTCAAGTGGACGTTGCAATCCACCCACGTACAAGTCTTTTTCCAGCACGTGACCAAGTCAAATTTTCCCGCTTTTTTTTCAAAAACCTATCACGTGATTAAATTAATCTCTATCTATAAAAAGGAGGATGTGTGTGTGTGTGTGTGTGTGTGTGTGTGTGTGTGTGTGTGTGTGTGCGTGTATGTAACGAATGCACGGCCGCAATTTTCGACGGATTTGCACCAAAATTTACATGCACATGCTCCAAGTTAGTGGAAAGGCCAAGACCGACTTTGCATTTCCCAACTCCCATCGATAGTGGAAATAATCGATTTTTTCATGCTTCTACTGCAGTTTTCATGTAGTTTGCTGCCATTTTCTACTGGCAGGAGTGAGAGCCAATAGCTGGTGCCACGAATAGGCAGGAAGATTCTATTGGCCAGCGTGAGAGCCAACAGTTGACTGACACGAATGTTAACTAGCATGCTAGCATGCAAAAAAAATCGATAGCTGCATTCGTCACAAGTGGAAAAATTTTAAATCTGCATGACACTTTACTCTAATTGGCTCATTCACTTGCTTAAACTCAACGTTGATTCTGATTCCGCAGAACTGGGTTAATGTGTGAAAAAGTATTTGTTGTTAACATTCTTTTTTCATTCGGTTTTTCCAGTTACGAGTCCTTTTTTTAAAGCTGATCGTTTTGTGTTCATTTTGTTTAGTTCTTTTTCCGTAACAGATTTAATGATTAGTATAGAGCTTAGAAAAAATTCGCAGTGTGAGATAGGCAAGAAGTAAGGCATGTAGCAACATCAGCACGGCAAAAGGCACTCCTTTAAAGGCAAGGAAGGGCAAAAATATTTTAAGTCAAGTGATAGCGATTGCTGTATGAGTCGTACGATTTTTGAATCAATCACGGGCAACGCCGGGGCATGCTGCTAGTTATAAATACCAGTCACGAGTTCCTTCTCTCTCTCTCTCTCTCTCTCTCTCTCTCTCTCTCTCTCTCTCTCTAAGAACTTTTCTCTTTAAAATACTCTGATCAAGCTTCCGCATACATCTTTACCAAACAAAATTGTAATATTCTATATATATATATATATATATATATATATATATATATATATATATTATATATATATATATAATATACAAAGCTATCCTTTTGTCGTAATTGATTATTGTGACGTCGTCCCCGGTCGCAGCGCCAATTGTGAGGTTCTATCCTGATCTACCACGGCGCCAGTTGTGACGTGGCCGTTCCAGGGTCCTATCCCGGTCACGACACCAGTTGTGACGTCCCTAAACAGCACCAATTGTGACGTCTTCGCCGCGGCGCCAGCTGTTCGCTCCTCGCTGCTCCGTCCGGGTGTCTCTGCTCCAAACGTGACGTTCGCCTGTCGCGTCAGTCGTGTTGTCTCGTACTGTGACGACCAAGTGGCTTGGTATCGGTCGCGGCACCCAAATGTGACGTTCTAACCTTTTGGTGATTCGGGTGGGAATCTGGTTAGATTTGATATCAGCCTCGCCGTTCCCAACTCGCTTCCAACGCCTGGTTACCAAGGTAACTGCACTGATCTCCAGTCTGCCTACCCACGTTGTGAATTGATCCTAGACAGACGAGATCAAACAGGGGTTGGGGCCGTAATGCAAATTGAGTTCAACGGGGGTGATAACACACAAATATGCATAAAAGAAAAGAAAATGAAAACTCAAAAAGTTCAAAGTATCAAAGAAAAAGGTAACAAACTTTATGTCTAGTTGTTCGATACATAGGACTGCATCTATCTTCCGACCCGATCTGTGGATTGTGACACGTCGCTTTTGCTAGGCAAGTTTTAACGCTTCAAGTTGTTTGCTCTCTAAGTGTTTCGGTGTGTCTTTGGACGAAAGTCGAAAAACTTATTTCTGTGGTCTGGTTCTAAGTCGCTCTTCAAAATAATTGTTCTTGGTTGAAGAGGAGTCCAAAATTTTGCGTGAATCTTGGTCAGCTATCTTGGTCTATCATCTCTGCCGCCAGGGCCCGTACTCTCTGGACACTCATCTCTGCTGCCAGGGCCGAACTAACTGTCTTCTGCCCGCAAGGGTCCGAACTACTGGGCACTCATCTCTGCCGTCCGGGACTGAACTAACTCTCTTCTGCCCGCCAGGGTCTGAACTACTCGGCACTCATCTCTGCCGTCTTGGACTGAACTAACTTCTGCCCGCCAGGGTCCGAACTACTGGGCACTCATCTCTGCCGTCCGGGACTGAACTACTGGGCACTCATCTCAGCTGTCAGGGCTCGAACTGTCTTTTGCCCGTCAGGGTCCGAACTAACTCTCTTCTGCCCGCCAGGGTCTGAACTGATTTCTGCCTGTTGGGGCCTCGTTTTTATTGACGCCGTCAAAAACCGGGTTGGGTCTGTTGGCGTCGGGGAGTTCCTCGATAATTCTAAATACATATCCACCTCTTTTATTTCTGGTTAGGGATTTTCCACTCTTTTCCATTTTTGGTAACTTTTTTTCACTCCCACTTTCTCACCATGCTTCTGAGGGGCGTGAACTGCCCTCCCCACTTCTTCGTAGCGGCTTCTCATACTTATACTCTGGATGGGGGCGTCGACAGTCTTCTTCGTGCGTCACCTGATCACTCTCGACTAATGAGGTCTTGGTCGGGTATCTTTCCTCCTCCTTCGTGCGTCATGTGATCACCACTTGACCAATGACGTCTTAGTCGGGCGTGAACAACCCGCGGCTTTGTTTTGGAAAAGAAATACCTTGCTTAACTAAAAAAAAATTAATTAAATCGCCGTTATCATGAACGGACAATATGACAACTCTTTGTTCAACACGTGGCGTTTGTCAAGCAGTTTATCGCTAATTCATCAGACGGCTGGTTTTTCCGACATGGTCTCAGAAAAGAATTTTCTCCAAGTTTTCAGTCAGTCTGACGTCTCTAAGGCAGAAATAAAAACATTTCTTATTCCATTCACTTTCCTTCGGTTCATGTGTCTGATAACAAAATTTTATTATTGCAGGGCAAAAGTCTGTTTTGTCGAAAAAAGCTTAACTGGTGAGACGGCTTGGGTGGGATTTTAATTTTCCATATCCAGCTAAGGCTCCAAGCTACATCTGTGTTTTGTCAATTATCAAAATCTAACGTTTTCAAGTGGACTTTCTTTGGCGAACATTTGTTGATAACACAATTCCATTCGCGCAGGCCAGTAGGAAAGTCGGTCAATGATTGCTCGCAGGTGGCCTTTAATTTTCATATCTGTCCAAAAGTCTTTTTTTTTGTCGCCTGTTTCTTGTCGTCACTTATCGAAATAACATTTTCGCTGGAATTTTTTCCTGGCCTGTGGCCTGTGTTTTGATAGTAAGATGCCTTCTCGTACCAATAGTTTAGATAACACTTCCCTACCCACTCAATCTCATTGTCATTGTAATGACACTCCTTTCGGCATTTGCCACTTATCCAAAATAACCCTTTTTTTTTATTGCCTCTTAAGCCGTGTGTGTGTGTTCGCCTATGATCCGTCTCGCATTACTTTTTCCTTCCTTTTTCCTTTTCTTTCCTTTTCCCTTTTTGCCTTTCTTTCTCTGCCTGGATGCATGGTGCCACATTATCGTTATCATTTGATTTTTATTTAAATGAATGTTTGTGGATATTGCATGTTTCATTTACTGCGAAACATTTAAAATATTCACGCAACCTTCGTAGATCCACAACAAATGTACACTACCCCTCTTTTTTTCTTTTTTCGAAAACTTAACTAAAAACTGTAAACCAGTGGCCACCAAATCTTGAAAATATTCTCTTGAAAACAAAACGTTTATTCAAGCTGGAATTCTAAGAATGTTAAGAGAAGGAATAATCGAAGAAAGCAGATCATCATGGAGGGCACAAGTATTAATAACGTCCTCTGATAATAATAAAAAAAAGGATGGTCATCGACTACTTCCAAAATATAAATAGTTACACACTCCTGGATGCAAAGCCTATATTCGTAGTGACGCGATGATAAATGAGATCGCCAAATACAGAATAACACCTGAAAGCCCATATCAACTGCCACTAAGACGATCCAAATAACTGTCAAGAGACCCAGTCACCTGGATGATTTTGTGTCGGACTAGGAGAAAATAAACCCGGGGAGTATATGGTAAGACAACCCGATTACCTCCCTTGTCTTATGATTCGTATAAATAAGTCATGCCGTCTTAGCCAAAACGGCAAGACCTTTCAGTTATTTTCAATAAAGGCACATTAAGACTCCGAGTTTTTTATAACAAACATTGTCAAACACTGTGTTTTTTTTTTCTTTTTCTATTCATAAATCGTGCTCGTCTCTTAACTGTTGAAAAATGTTGGAAGAGTTACACCAATCATTTTGTTTATTATTATTATTATAATACCTAGCAGCTCTGTTCAGTTCTCGTGTCAAATGGAAAGGAAAAAGGTATCTTTTTCTGTTTCGCCAGCAGGACTAAATATGGTTTATTACGCCCTAATTTCGTTATTGTCTCTATCGGAATAACCACAGGATTCTCACTTTGCTATTCTCTCGTACTTTCTGCACCTTTGTGACCATTTGTATATAATACTTATCACTTCATTATTATTATTATTACTATTATTATTATTATTATTATTATTTCAAATGACAGAAAATGTTTAGTGTCTTCACTATAGTATGACTTTTCGTCTTAAATCTTAAGATGTAAAGGCATAACATACCAAATAAAGACATAATCTATATTATAGACATAATAAATAATATTAAAAAATGTATTTTTTAATAAATAATCGTATAATATACAGAATGATCAAATAAATAAAAATATAAAACTCCTTCTCAAATCCCCCCAAAATGATATGAAAAACCTACTGTAGGTGATCGAACGTTTCATAAGAGGTTTGTGCAGTTTCGGGTTTTAGATTTTCCACCGAAAAATGCTCTATAATTAGATAGATTTGTTGATGTCGATCAAATGACATTACTTGACCATAATAAACGTGGTACTTGGGATAGCACCCATATTCAAGATACGCAAATCAGGTACTGAAAAACTTTGGCGCCAATTTGGTTATGTTAGTTGCTTTGATGTCTGGCTTCCACATATGTTCAACGGCGAAACACGTAAAATATAACATATAAAATATTCATTTTTTAAACAAATTATAAAATGTAATTGTAGTGAAAGAGATAATCATCTACCTCGAAAAAGAGTTCGTGTTTTGTGTGCGATCTGCCGAAGAAAAATGACCGAAAGTAGTTGAATTCTGATTTTTTTTTATGTATATAAGCGTGCCCATTTCTGAAATTATGTGCGACCATGGACGACATTATCAGAAAATAAGAGCGATGACTATAGTAAATTTAACGTCACTATTCCCAAAATTAGATTACGGGGAATATTTTCCAACATTTTAAAAATTGCTGAGTACTTAAAGCTTATATTAAAAAAAAAAAAAAAGGTGCTCACGTCATTTTCTTAAATTATGTTTGACAGATAAAGTCCCTGGGGAAGAATAATAAACCTGTCGTTACCTTGCTATCACTCGTCAAACACGTAAACATGGCTACTCTCGATTAAAAACACAGCTACTGTTTGGTTTTAAAACACATTACTGTGTTATTTTAAATTTAAGTAATTAATATCTGTTTTAAATCATATTAATTATACTTTAAATCAGCAAATATTCCTCAAATAAAGTTTCAGCAAAATATATTTTATTTTTGGAAGATTTCTTCTTTTTTTTTTTAATAAAGACAATTACATTGAGATGAAAGAGGACTAAAAAAAGGGGGGCGCTAATCAACTATTTTTGAAAAAAAATCGATTCCAATCAATATAATATCTGTTTGAAATAAACCAGAGAATTTTGCATACTGGAAATAGTAAATGTAATCATTTAGCTTTCAATTAAAGCTAAAATGAAACCTTCAAGAAAGATTTTCATTCTTTTTAATTTATTTTAAACCTTAGGTATTGAGAATTAGTGGAGCTACCTACTCTACAACAAATCTATTCTCGGGAGATAGTTAAACCAGCGAAATGTACCGTACCAAAATACTGAATTCATTAAAAGAATGTGATCTCTGTATATAGTGATAATGAAAGGAATTCCTTTACTATGTTTTGTTTATTTTCTGGAGAATAAAGTGAATGATTCTAACAAGTGCTATTCCTTGAAGTCATCAGTTAAGCGAAAAGACGTAATATTCTATTTGGATAACTCTAGACCGTATGGTTCTCTAGTGACTAAAAACTAATCATCATGGCGGGGAAGATTTCACTCACTGCCGTATTCGTTAGATATTGCATCTTCGGATTATCATTCCGGTCTTATCAGAATTCTCCTATTGGAAGAAAAATATCCAATTCCTTAGACAATTACAAAACATAACGAGAGTAGTTCTTTGCTGAGAAAGATAAAAAGTACTGGCAGGAGGAAATTGCGAAGTTGCCTCAAAGATGGCGGAAGATGGCGGAAGAAAACGATAAACATTTCTTTCAATAAAATTAGAACCGAATATGAATATTCCTTTTATTTATTCCTGTCTCTGTGCTATAATGGTTATTGCATTTCTGTATACATGTTATACCCTAAATGTAACAAATATTTTGGGACAGAAGGAGAAATAGTTACATTGTGCTTCCCAAAAACGTTCGAAGAACGTTAAAGGCTACATAGCATTTTAAACCATTTTACTCCAAACAAGGCGATAAAGCAACTAAGATGTAAGTGTTATTGAGTGTGAAAGAAACTGAGAATAAAGGACAATAAATGAACAAGTTTCAAAAAGACAAAATATGACGATTGACGTTGCACTTACATTTTTGATAAGAAAGCAAGAAGCCAGAAATCGAGTTCCCCAGGTGAATAGTAAGAGAAAATAAGCTCTTAGAATATAACTTACGGTCCCATCTAGCACTTTCAAGAGTGAAAATAATGAAACCCATCTGTCAGTCGAGTACTACACTTAAATTCATGAAGTCGATTTATCAAAGAGGAAAGCAATATCTATTTTGTAAAATACAAAAATTTGGCACAAGGCCAAAAGAGGCGATGAGAAAGGCTGGTCATCTTCTGTTTTATAATTAAACCTAGCTAGGCACAATTACTGACCCAAACATACCACAGTATTGCTTACAACTAACTGACACATTCTTACTTACTACAGTCACCATAATACCTCAAAGTCTCTATGAAGTCCTAACTAGTTCACAGATGTAAAATTTGTGGGGGGGGGGAATAAAAAATTTACACCAAAGACGAAAGCTCATCAAAAAAATTAGCATGAAAATAATTAAGCTAAGTTACGGAAGAATGATTGAAGCCGAGATATCAGGTCAAGATTCTTCTTGGGATTTGGTCAAGAATCTCTAGATACATAGCAGTAACATCTTTATTTCTAGATCAGTGATTTCAAGAGACTTTACTAAGCATGTCCACTGTTTTCGCGGAAAAACAGCATAGCGTAAATGAAAAATGCCACAAACTTAAAGAAAATAAAGTATTATCGTCAAAATGCTTATGTTATTATTAAGATGAAAGAAAAAAGTATTTTTTAATTATTTTTTGAAATTTTTTAATATTTTCTAACACGTTCGAAATTTTGGTTAAAGTCATCACGGCGTCACAGAAAATAACATTTTTTTGCGATTTTTTTCCGTTGAAAACATTGATTTGGAAATTCTTGTAAAAATAAAATAATTGTCCAATCTTAATGAAATTTTCAGGACTTATTCACAAATCAATTAAATTATTTTTGAAATATATTTTTTTAGAAAATTTTTTTATTAAAAATTATATTTTTTTAAAAAAATTTACCCCACATTTACTTAATTTAATGAAATTTCGCCCAAAAGCTTTTTGGTTCCTGAATTTTTTTTTTTGTAGTTAAAAGTAGGAGTCTTCGAAGATGGTAAATAACCTACTTTTTTTTCAAATTTGAGCTATTTAACTGAAAATCTGCTCTGAATTGAAAAATAATGTATCCAATAAAACTATGATATTACTTAATTAGAAAAGCTTTTACTTGCTTTTGTAAATAAGTAATATTAAGGACATTATTGTCTGAAGAAATAATTTTTTTCTGATGAATAATTAATTTTTACAAGAACTTTTTCGTTTTTTAAGAAATTTTAATTATAATAATTTATAATAGTTTTAAATCGTGTAAAACTCTGTATTAGGAGGGTTCCTCGATATTATGTAGTAATTAAGTAGGAAAAAAATTTACGAATCCAAAATTGCTAAGTTTAATAAATTTAGTTGCGCTACTTTTTTTAAAAAATAATTTTTATGTTGTATTTTTTTACTTAATACATTCCTTATTTCCATGTATGATATACAGAAATTGCCATTATTATAACAAGGTCACGTGATCTAAGGGTTTTGTCCCTTTACGTGGCCTTTTCAAAACATTTCGTTTCTTAGATTGTATTTTCCGTTCAGCTTTAAAAGTGTAAACTTTAAATTTTAAATTATTTTTTCTTTTTTTCATTTACTATTTCACTAAATAATTTTATTTTATGTATTGTATTTCCATTAGTGTGTGTCATACTCAAATAGAATAATTTTTTTTAAAAACTCAGACTTAAAAATTATGTCATTTATGGTCATCAGTAGTAGCTGTCATCGGCTCGTCAATCAACCATCATCAATAAGATCGAACAGATGAACAAGACCGCTCGTTAATAATTGGTTGTATATTATATTTTTATGCTATAAGTAACAAAGATTTCTTTGAAATCAGATTACTTTTAACTTTAAATTTTTAATTTTACTAAAATAACGTGTCAGAATTTTTTTTTTTTTAAATATTTTAAAAATCGATAAATTTGTGTTTGTTTACAAATTTCTTAAAATTAAGAAAATGGCCGTTTTTGAGAAAATTTAAAAATTTGAAATTAAATTTGACAATCAAATGTATATAGTTTCTATCTGAAATACACCAGAATTGTTTAATTAATAGAAATCGTAAATTTAATTATTAAACTTTCAATTAAAGCTAAAATGAAATCTTCAAGAACGTTTTATCGTTGTAAAAGATTCATTTTAAACTTCAATATAGAAAATTTATGCCGAAATAGTGGAGGTACTTAGACTTAACAAATAGCAGCTGAGCTCAGAGGAAATGCAAGGTAACTTGACAAATGGAAAGAAAGCTCATTTTATTCATATACCTTGGACTGCGTAAAATACATTTAACACACGGCATTTAAAATAAGCTATTTAATATAAGACATTTAATATATGACATTTAAAATGAGATATCGAATATACGACATTTAATATACGCGATTTAAAATACCAATCTATTTTATAAAAGAACATTTTAATTCTTCATATTTTTATTGAAAGAGTATGTAACGATAGTTCTTTATATTCCGTTTCTCTTTATTTTTAGGGCTCCGTCCGTCTTTATGAGAAAAGAGTTTCTGTGTCCAGAGATGAAAATCAGGTAAGTAAAATTTTCTTTTATACTTTAGTAGGGCGGTTACCAAGTTTTTGCTTTGAGGGTTTTAAGCCGAAAACATCTTTAGAGTGTTTGGCGTACGTTCGCAAAGTTTGCGAAATAGGCCTTGTTTAGTTAAGACTGTCGAATACTTGTAGTTGAATTAGCAACCTGAGGGAAACATTCTGCATCAAGTGCAAGTCTTAAAGAAAAGGACAACAAAAAGAACACTTTTACTCAGAATAGGAAAAGACTGGCTGCAATTCCTTGGACACATGAGGAAGGAAGGTTTGGAAAACGCAATACTCACGAGGCATACTGAAAGCACGAAAAATAGAGGGAGGCAACGAGACACTTACCTGACGAGCTTGTGTGAATAGACGGCAGAATGGTGGGTGGGAGCCTTACCAAAGAGAGAAAAACTGCTATGGGCCATTAGGTAGAGGAAGATATGAAACCCATAAGTATCTATGTCCTGAAGGGACGCGGTATACAAAAATAAAATGGGGCCACCTCGAAGTGGTTTAATGGTTAGCAAGTTTGTCTCGCTAGAACAATTACGACTCGGAAGTAAGTTCGATCCTCACTGGGTTCCCCATACTTTCGGCCTTGTGCCACATCTAAGCTACGCTTGGTAAATAACTACAAAAATAAAATGGACAATAATTCCACTGTCTTAGAAAAAGAAGCTAATTCAGTGATCAAAATTCTTATAAGAAAAAGAAAGTGGAAAACGTTAGTGCAAAGTACGGTTGTTGTAATTGTACATAATTAATTTTGCATCCTCAAGACGAGATTGAAATTGTTTATTTAAATAAATCTCTCATAAACTTCAATGATTGGGTTAAAGAAAACTGTTAATTTAAAATTAACTATTTGCTCAAAATGATGGCGTCTTGTTGAGGATTGCCAGAAAATCGATCCTTTGTTTTTAATTTAAATTAAAATATATACTGATCATATGGCACGTGTCGTATATAAATTTGAATGCAATAAATATAAAGTTTTTATATTAGTAAGACGTATCATTCAATGAACCTACAATGGAACATCTGGCTGTTGATAAACATTCCTCGATTTACAAGCATTAATCAAATAACAGTCAGTGTAATCAAAAATATAAACGATAGTGAAGCTTCCGTACATAGACAAGCTTCTTGAGGCGATGGATTGTGATTTTGGTGAGAATTTAATCTTATTTCCTACCTGCAGTTTGTGTCAAAGAATGACAATGTCAGTAAGTGCAGTACAAAAATTATTATAGAAATACAAAGTGATCTTTTAACTAATCAAAACAATTAAAAAAAAAACTTAAGTAAAAAAAAAGATTTAATTTGAGATACAAATAAAATGCAATAAAAACAATAATTAAAAGGGAGAAAAACTTCAGCTCATTTGGTTGGCAATACGAAAAGAAAAAATGAAAACGAAAAAAACATTAGATAATTCTATAGCATATTGTTTTTTCGTTGTGAAATTGTCGCTAATCCCAGACGACATTGAAACGAGCACACCTTTGGTTGAAATTATGAAAAAAAATCGTCAGTCAGAACCAAATAAGATAGACTAATAACTTGATTCAAAGTACGCTATCCATAAAATAAAATCAAACATGTATATGCAAACATACACTTATGTACTTTATGTAAATAATAAAATACATCTGTCTATATTTCTGAGATAAGGTATTATGTCGCCATATTTATCACAACGTTTCGGCCATTGTACGCTCCGGACTTCTTCAGGTGGTCGGAATTCTATATATCAACAAACAGTATTTACAAAAATCTGAGAAATTGCAAAAATTTCTTGTGACGCGTCACATGATACCAGTCTGATGAATTTCTAATGGATGAAACGCGTCACAAGAAATTTTCCAGTATGTCAGATTTTTCTAGATATACCTATGTAAAAATCGTAAAAAATAAAATTAAAAATTTTCCAAACTTCGATATACATGTATGGGTATTTATATATTTTGCATACGTATGTATATTTACCACTAATATTATATATATATATATATATATATATATATATATATATATATATATATAGACTCTCCCCGTCGGTTTCGACGTATGAGGATCTGACAGCTTCGTTGATTCAGTTATGAAATTTTGTGCGATAATCTTAAGTGGCATTTAAGTTCCGCTAGTGATTTACAAAGGAGGCCACATATGGAGCAAGTGTGACGATTGTGAGATGAGATCACTGTTAGATTGGCTGACCTTTTAGATCTTGCTCTCGCTTCTTGAAGATGATTCAGACAAGCAGATTGAAAACTGCTGAGTCCACTAAAACACGTTGATCTCCATTCTACCCGCTCCAAGGCTAAGCGCTCAAGGGTGTTATGTGGTATATTTACTGCTGACAAGTTGTTTTTCAGCTTGTCTTTGTATCTTCGCCACGCGTCATATATATATATATATATATATATATATATATATATATATATATTAAGTTTTTGACTTACCTTTCACCCACCTGATGAATATTCATGAACGTTCTCAAATTTAAAAGCCTTGATAAACCAAAGACATTGTTGATTTTGTATATAAACACGTTCAACAAAATAAATGCCACATTTGCCCTGATAAATTCCTTCCGAGGACGAAACGCGTCGGCTAAGAATAGCTTTTTCTTTTTGGCTTGATTCACATTGTACCTTTTACTCCTTATTGAAATTTTGTTCCTTTTCAGATACAATCCACCTAAAAATAAATTTCCGAAGAGATGAAATAAAGTAGGCATTTCAAGCTTTCTCATCCTTTTTACAGATTGATTATATCATATATATATATATATACAAAGAAATAATCACACATAGAATCAATCAGTAATATTAATGGTATTATTGGCAATATCCATCACTAGTAGTGTATAATGTATGCATTAAAATACTGTTAATCCATAGAATGATGTGATCTTCATTTATAAAACTGTTGTCTTTTGTTTCCAGTTAGTATTTTTTTAAAATGCAAGTACTTTCGAATAATCCTTTATTCATCGTCAGGCATATCTTTTCCTTATAAAATCAAAAACTTGGAGACAAATAATTGTTTGTAGACCGAAAGATGTTTTTTTTTTTTTTTTTTTTTTTGAGAATGTGCTATTATTGACGGAACGTGCAATGACGCAACGCTAAGTTTTTAAAAAATTTAGGTGAGAATTATTAATATTGCTGATTGATTCTATGCGTGATTATTTCTTTGTATATAAATTATATGCTGCCTAATGTTTTATGGTTATATATATATATATATATATATATATATATATGAGAAAGTATGTTATTATATATCCCACAAAATGAGATGCGAAGCAGATTATGGTGTAACCACGTCTCCCCATCTCAATTTAACTTTTGAAAATTATATATATACAGTGTAACCCGGATATAAGAGAGTTTTCGGGACCGGAGAAGAAGTCTCTTATATCCGGGTTTGGTCTATTTTATATACATTAACACAGGCTCTAATTTGGGACCAGAGAAAATCTCTCTTATATCCGGGTTTCTCTTATATCCGGGTCTTATATCGGGTTTATATATATATATATATATATATATATATATATATATATATATATGTTCAATTCCTGCCAGAGGAGACATGTTCTTTGCTACGATTCCTTGAATGCCTAGGCCTATAGTTGTAATACACATTATTTAATAGATAAAAATGTGTCGTTTATTTCACATGAGAAGAGTCTGCATATTTACATTTTGGATACGAAACTAAGCAGACGGGGTCGCACCAGAGAAATAATCTGAGTGAAGTGGGGGTACTTTCCTTAAATAGTGTTAATAGAGTAGTGTTTGCTGTGAAATCCTTCTTGAGAGAGTGGTAAAATATGTTGGGTTCAACGAGAGTTCCCCCTCCCCACACCATGCATGGTTCGATCCCTTCCAGTGAACCTATTCTCTGTGCTAAGAATTCCCGAAATCCCCACAGTGTTTAGTATTGTTGAAGTTATCACTAACAATTTTTGTTGAGATTTACAAACTAAGTGTCGTTCAATTTCACAAACCAATCAATGAATTTTGAATAAGCTGATTTGTTTAGAAAAACACTTTGACAAAACACTACTTCGCGGTTTTTACCCACCCTAGTAAAATTAACTGTACTTTGTATCATCTTACCTGTTCGCACTTCTCTCCCAAATGTACATCTATTTTACAGGGTGTGAGTGACGGACAGACGGACTAACGGAATCACAGAATTTTATATATAGATAGATTCTTTCGACTGTAATTTTCACGTAGCTTTTCAAAGTCTATTGTTTAGTTTGTAGCTTATTTAGCTTCTTAGCGCAGGCAGAATGGAGTCACAACTTCATAGATATACGTGACAATTGGGGTTTTGAGAGACGTTGTTCCCTTGTAAGCAGACAATAAGACATTGATTACAGAATGAATTTAATCCAATAGTGCTGGTCAACGACACCAGATATTTAACTTGAATGACAGAATCCAGTTTGTGATTAGCCTATTTCCTGCTTTTATTTTATTACCAACACGTGTTTTGTCTGGCACATGACCACAAGTTTGAAGTATTTACTCCCGAATATCTTACTATATCTCAATAATCAATAACCCACGACAAAGCACTAAGATAGTACTAAGTAAAAATATGACTAAAAATATGGGACAGACAGTGAGAGTTAATCCGGCTATAAAAGTCTAATTACTCCCTAACCCTTAACCAACGGCGTGTGGTCCGGCGTGTTTTATAATCAGAGATGGATACAATCACGTAAGGAACTAGCATCAATATTTAATGTTCCATTTTATCTAAAATGAATCAAGCAAGTCCTTCTTCTTTTATATGCTGTGTCCCTTCAGGACAGATATAGCGATCATGGCTCCCCACAACTTCTTATTCCCTTGTAGATCCTAGAAATTTTTTTTTTTTACTATGTCACTTTCCCCGTCCTGTCATCTATTTACCCACGCTCGTTAAGTAAGTTTACACACTGCTTCTTTCTGTCCATCATGTAAGTAACAAATTTTCTAAGCCTTCTTTCCTTATTATGTGTTCTAGATGTTTCATCTGTCTTTTTTCTGATTATAAATGTACTTTTTGTTTTCATTTTTCCTTAAAACTTCTTCGTTATCCACATATTCTCTCCATGTTCTGCTTAGCATCCTTGTGTATAAACACATATCTGTTTCACAAGTCTACTATTCATCTGTGAAAGAATTGTCTACCATTCATTGTGTTGTGGAGTGATTTCGCAGTGGAAGCTTGTATTTGTACTAAATCGGTCCTAAAATAAATCCGACGTACAAAACATTAGGAACTTGATATAATAGGTATGACGCAGAGTAATCTAGTTGTGGTCGCTGATACTTTAGTATCCGACTAACGGTCGTCCGAAATCAACTGACTGACGATATTCAGTCACCACCCCCTACGAGGGCGTCATGTGGCACAAGGGCTTTTGATTGTGGGATCTCCGAACTCGTGGGTTCGGTCAAAAATATGCCCATTGAACCCGTATAAACGGGTTCAAGGTCGGTTTACCTTCCCGAAAGAGAATCCGCCCTTCGGCGTAGCCTCCTTCGGGTTCCTCCCCGCCCGAAGGCAGAGAGTTCAACCGATCAGCCAGTCGACTGACTGACCGAACCCACCGACTCTTACTACTCCTACTTATTATAGATGGGAGAGTCTATTAACTATAGAATAGATGTGTTCCACCATAACACATTGCCATGAAGATAAACTGATAATACGCAGCAACGGAGCTCTTTTCCTTTGTTTCTAATGGAATATCCAAGAATTGACTGAGAAAATCAGAAATACGATTAGGGATCGCTGGAAATGTGATGCTGAGATTTTCTTTTACTATTGATTCACTAAATATGAGATGCTATACCTGTTTTTCTTTTCAACAGTGAAACCAATAACAACCGGCCTAGTTTGAGAAAGTCTTACTAAAGAAAGAATGTGCTAACAACAGAAATAGAATTTGTATCCACCAGGAAAACCAATTCTATAGGCGAAACTTGCCTTTAAAACTTCGGTTACGGAGACCGTGTTAACAGAATTGTTTACAGACGCAATTCTGTTAACACGGTCTATATAATTGCCTCATATATATATATATATATATATATATATATATATATATATATATATATATATATATGTATGTATGTATGGTTACACCGTAATCTGCTTCGCATCTCATTTTGTTGGATATATAACATACTTTCTCATATATATATATATATATATATATATATATATGATTTTCAAAAGTTACATTTAGATGGACAGGCCTGTGGTTATGCCATAATCTGCTTCGCATCTCATTTTGTGCGATATATAAAAATATACTTTCTCATATATATATATATATATGTGTGTGTGTGTGTGTGCGTGTGTGTGTGTGTGTCTTAGAGTATTTTTTGATGTGCCCACATCTGCTTAGTTTCGTATCCAAAATGCAAATATGTAGACTCTTTTCATTTGAAATAAACGGCACATTTTTATCTATTAAATAATGTTTTTACGACTATAGGCCTATACATTCAAGAAATCATAGCAAAGAAAATGTCTCCTCTGGCAGGAATTGAACAAATAAATATATATATATGAAAATCATCATATATATATATATATATATATATATATATATATATATATATGTGTGTGTGTGTGTGTGTGTGTGTGTGTGTGTGTGTAGTATTTTCAAAAGTTAAATTGAGATGTGGAGATGTATGGTTACACTGTAATCTGCTTCGCATCTCATTTTGGGATATATAACATATTTTCTATATATATATATATAATATATTTTCTCATATATATATATATATATATATATATATATATACACATATATAAGCAATCTGTAAAACGGATGAGAAAGCTTGAAATGTCTACTTTATTTCATGTCTTCGGAAAATTTTTTATAATTTGTTTCAACTATTATTTATTTTCAGTTTTTTGAAACTTCAAATTGATCTTTTTTTTTTTTTGGGAAGAATTGCTATTTGACTCGGTTGGATTTCTCTTTATGTGGCCATGTGAAAAATAATGCTTATTCAAACAAACCTCGATTTTTAGAGGAATTGCCAGCGAGGATAATTGATGTGATTGAATTTATTATTAAAAACCAGCTGGAAAATGTTTTCCGAGAACTAGAGAATCTTATTACCCTTTGTATGCCTAATGATGGTGGACATGTTGAAAATTAAGAACCCCATATAATCAATTCAAATACTTCTTCTTTCTCATCCTTTTTACAGATTGATTCTATCATAGATAATTACAAAGCTACAGGTATTTCAATCGCATCTTTATGGACATCCTGTATTGTAAAATTGAATTTATTTAAATCGATCCTCGGTCCCCTTTTAAATCAGAGAAACCACTTTAAGGTGAGGCGTGTTTTACCAACAAGACACGATAAACCATTGCATAAAACCAGGGATCAATTATTTTATCTAAGTAGTACAAATCGCAAAATTATTTTTAGGCAATGGATGTTTTTATTTTTATTCGTAAATATTTCTTATTAATATACCCACGAAATATAACTTTTATATTACGGTATATGTTCACGTTATTTTGTTTGTCTAATGATAACTGATAAACGATACAATTTCTGTTAACCAAATCAAGACGTCCTTACGTAAAGTTCACCATTGAGAATACACAAACTCTTTTGATTTTCTTATCCTATTTTAAGAGCTTACAATAATGGAACCAAAGTAGAGACATTGTACATTTGTGTGGTCACGTAAATTCGTCTTCGTTGTCGTATTTCGCTGTAATTTATCTTAAGTTCGGTAATGAAAGTCGAACGCCGTAGTTGGTTTAATTGTAGAGTTTGTCTATATTTCTGAGATGAGGTATTATGTACATTATTTACATTATTCAGACTTTTGTCCTCATCTTTGTTGCCATATTTATTACAACGTTTCGGCCCTTCAGTATCTGTCTATATTTCTGAGATGAGGTATTATGTACATTATTTACATTATTCGGACTATTGTCCTCATCTTTGTCGCCATATTTATTACAACGATTCGGCCAGTCAGTATCTGTCTATATTTCTGAGATGAGGTATTATGTACATTATTTACATTATTCGGACTATTGTCCTCATCTTTGTCGCCATATTTATTACAACGATTCGGCCCTTCAGTATCTGTCTATATTTCTGAGATGAGGTATTATGTACATTATTTACATTATTCAGGCTATTGTCCTCATCTTTGTCGCCATATTTATTACGACGTTTCGGCCCTTCAGTATCTGTCTATATTTCTGAGATGAGGTATTATGTACATTATTTACATTATTCAGGCTATTGTCCTCATCTTTGTCGCCATATTTATTACAACATTTTGGCCTTTCCGTATCTGTCTATATTTCTGAGATGAGGTATTATGTACATTATTTACATTATTCAGACTATTGTCCTCATCTTTGTCGCCATATTTATTACAACGTTTCGGCCCTTCAGTATCTGTCTATATTTCTGAGATGAGGTATTATGTACATTATTTACATTATTCAGGCTATTGTCCTCATCTTTGTCGCCATATTTATTACAACATTTTGGCCTTTCCGTATCTGTCTATATTTCTGAGATGAGGTATTATGTACATTATTTACATTATTCAGACTATTGTCCTCATCTTTGTCGCCATATTTATTACAACGTTTCGGCCCTTCAGTATCTGTCTATATTTCTGAGATGAGGTATTATGTACATTATTTACATTATTCAGACTATTGTCCTCATCTTTGTCGCCATATTTATTACAACGTTTCGGCCCTTCAGTATCTGTCTATATTTCTGAGATGAGGTATTATGTACATTATTTACATTATTCAGGCTATTGTCCTCATCTTTGTCGCCATATTTATTACAACATTTTGGCCTTTCCGTATCTGTCTATATTTCTGAGATGAGGTATTATGTACATTATTTACATTATTCAGACTATTGTCCTCATCTTTGTCGCCATATTTATTACAACGTTTCGGCCCTTCAGTATCTGTCTATATTTCTGAGATGAGGTATTATGTACATTATTTACATTATTCAGACTATTGTCCTCATCTTTGTCGCCATATTTATTACGACGTTTCGGCCCTTCAGTATCTGTCTATATTTCTGAGATGAGGTATTATGTACATTATTTACATTATTCGGACTATTGTCCTCATCTTTGTTGCCTTATTTATTACAACGTTTCGGCCGTTGTACGCTCCGGCCTTCTTCATGGGGTTGGAATGTCGAATTGAACCCTTTATTTCGCTCACTGGGGTAGACAGTTCTAGTTCCACGTGCCATGTTTAATGGATGTCAGTTATCAGTTATCTCCTATTAATTTCCCTCTGAAAGTTCTCCACTGTATAAATTTCATACACAAACGTCCTCCGGGACACATGGCACAGTGGATAAAGGCGTTAGTTAGATCCAGTGACCGGGCCAAAAGAGTGTGAGTTCAATATCCGGATAAGGCAATGGAGAACTTTCAGAGGGAAATTAGGGAGTTCTTGGGCGGTGCTTTTTGACCCCTCACTCTTCTTTTTCTACCTATATTTATATATGTTACAGATTAAACTAATCACAACAATTAAAAAATGAACATTTTTTGCAAATTTTGACGATATAATGATGTCTTTTTGTCTAAATCCGCGAATTTGTTTTGTTCATGCTAAGTCTCGAAAAAACACCGTATAAAATTCACTATTTTTTATCCATAATGTTTAATGTGTTAAAATTATTCAACTTTTAACAAGAAAAAATTCATGTTGAAGTTAAAAATTGCCAAAAAAAGAATTGTTGATTTATTTAAGATGTGGTGATATATTATGACATGTCTCTTATTTGCATTTAGATACATAGTATTTATTTTCAATTTGTCTAGCTGAATTTAATCACTTATATTGCATCTGATCCATCATTGTACATAATTAGTTCGCAATAAAATTTGTATTTTATATGAATACAACCTTAGGAAAATTGAGATGTAATAGAGTGAGCGTGTATCATAAATTTGGGAGAGCGGGGCAAGAAACCCTTGTGTTATACATATATATATATATATATACATTCAACACCGTCACTTGATAAGACACCAGAAGTTTTATTCTATCTCTAAAAACATTTCAGGAGATGGCATAAGGAACTGATCAAATAGAATTGAACTTGAATTTTTATTAGAGAAACCATTGTCAACCATTATTAATTTAGAAAAAAATATCAGCCATTAATTATATATTAATTCTATTGTTTATATGTTGATTTTTAATTAATTTAAATAATTTAATTAATGTTAAAATACTATTTAAAATAGTATTAGTATTACTAGTTAACATTTTTTTTAAATTAACTTTAATGATATTTGGCAGTGTTTAGTGTAATAATAAAATAAAATTTCTATTGATTTTTTAAATCATTTCGCCCCAAGCAAGACAATAAAGCCACCAAGACGCAAGGGCGTTACTGAAGATGAAAGAATATAAGAAAAGAAAAAAACATTATTAAATAGAGAGAACAATAAAAAAAATGAGTAGAAGATGAAGATAACAAATAACAGTTTATTTAACTTTTTGAAGATCAAACTTGACTGGAAAGTAAAAAAATTAATCTAATCATCTGTGAGAAAATATTGCTATTAATACATGCAACTTTTCATTTTAAATTGATTTTTAGACATCACCGTCTTCAGATTTTAAGTTTAATATTCGTTTTTCTTTCTGGTAGGTGCAGTCGGGTGTGTGGGGCTTAATATCCTAAAAAACTTACTCGTATCTCTGTTTATGCGACTACATTTAAGACATCATTCAGCTCATTATTCAATTGAAACGTTTTCAATTCTTTTCTCCGATAGGAAAGAGTATTCGATATGCTTTTAAACAACACACGTTTCTCGTTGGAATAACAGGGCCCGTGATTTACTCAATCTTTACAAAAATAATAATTTCGGCTCGATCATCTGTCATCGATCCATAAAACCCTTGTGCCAACTTTATCAATGCTAATTAATAATCCCAATGAAATTCCAGAATGGATCACTGAAGGTGCTACATATCTCCTACCAAAAACGGATGAAACAGATGATCCCAAAAGTTATAGGCCAATAACATGCCTGTCCACCACATATAAATTGATCGTCTGTCCTGACGAACTGCACTTACTCTTTTCTTGATGAAAACAGCATTCTTCCCCTAGAACAGAATGGATGTCGAAAGATCAACAACTAATAAATAAAATGATCCTGGAAAATTGCAGGAAAAATGGTAGAAATCTCAGCACAGCTTGAATTTTTTTTCTTTTTTATATGCCATGTCCTTTCAGGACGTAGGCGATCATGGCTCTCCACCTCCCTCTATCCCTTGCAGCTCTCAAAAAGTTCCTTCCCTCTGCTTCCTCCTCCAGATCAGTTTCTGTCATCCACTTGCTTAAGCCCGCCAGGTATGATATGCGTTGCTTCCTTTGTTTCTCTTTCCCTCTCTAAGACCTCATCGTTGCTCAAACGCTTGGTCCATGATATTCTTAGCATCCTTCTGTAGAATTACATCTCCGTTGCCTCGAGTCTCGTCTTCAGCTTTGAGGAAATTGTTCAATATTCGTTGCCGTAAAGAAGGACAGATGTCACGTAACTGCTCAGTATTCTTTTCTTTGTTACCAAAGAAATCCTCCTGTCTCGCAATACTCTACCCAGCTTTTGGAATTCGTCCTTGGCCAACCCAATACGTCTACTGATCTCAGTGTCACACTTACCGTCCTCTGACAAAACGCTTCCCAGATATTTAAACTTCCGCGTCTGCAAATCGCAGGCTCATTGGATAGGTTACTGTAAAGCCTTTGAAGTGCGCCACACCCTCGGATCCTTAAGGCTTTGGAAATGTACAAAGTCTTCATCCAGTTGTTCACGCCATATTGCTTATAAATTATCTGTTATTTAGTAGTAGTTGACAAAGTTGTCTGAATTTCATGAGTATTTTAATTATTGATTCAACTTTTTCTAAAGAATTTATGGATTTATTTTTTGATCCTACATTTTGTCAGACGTTATTATATTTCAATAAAAAGCGTCCACTATAATAACGTTTGAAGTAATTATAGCTTTCCTTTCATTGTTGCTTTTATTTAAGCACTTAGTCGGTAGGTTAATGGATCTAACGACAATTCAGTCCCTTGAATCTGCTTTTATTATGGTTTGGTCTATAGGCAAATATTTATCGGAATACGCTTGAGTCTATAGGCAAACATGGCCTTATATATGCTTGAGTCTGGAAGCAAACACTATTTAGACTTATGGCTGACACTATCGGCAAACATTAGTCAGACTTATAACTGAGTTTAAAGGCAAACACTGGTCGAATTTAAGGCTGACTCTATAGACAAACACAATTCGGTTTTATTCCTGAGTCAATGGGCAATGACTGGTCGAACTTATGCGTAACTATATAGACAAACACTAGTCGAAATTATCACTGAGTCTATAGGCAATCACTGATCGAGCTTATGATTTCAAGTCGAATTTAAACCTTGAGTCAATAGGCAAACATTTATTTATCCTTGAGTCAATAGGCAAACGGGGACATATTCTAGGTTAAAATTGATTGAACTTATATCCGTGCCTATTGACAAACATTGATAAGACCTATCCTTAAATCGAGAGATAAAATTGTTTGGATTTATTTACCTGTGTCTATAAGCAAACGCCGATCTTTGTTATCTCTTTTTCTATAGGTAAACGCCGGTAGATGTCGCCATATCACTATGTCCCCGCCGACAGGGAAAGCTTCTTTTTTGCATTTTCTGATCGATAAACATGAAGGTTTGAATCCACATTCGCTGTGTCGTATGAGCTCGTTCTACATACGAGGGTGGACTGAAAAATTCATAAACTGACTATGAATGAGTGATATCTAGTACTGTGAAATATTGTACGTATTAATTTCAATTCTCCTGATTAATAACCGCGTTCAGTTTTTTTCCGTGTAAACTGACATCTAACTGTTCAAAGACTCCAAAATTAACTAGTCATTCCTTAATGTAGCAGACATGTCACCATGAATGTTCTTGGGAGCTAAAACCCTTTTCTGTAGATACTTGATAACAACACGATGCAAAATTTTATCCATTTTCAAGAGATTTTCTCTTGAAAATGGACAAAATTTCGTCGAAAATGGTAACATTTGTACCTGTAGAAAAGAGGTTTAGCCCCCAAAGGACATTCATGCTGACATGGTTGCTACATTAGGTGTTAATGCTCCAAAGTTATCAACAGTATAGAAGTGAGCAGTTGAATGTAGGAGGGGGATGGAGAGTCTTGAAGATGACACAAGCTGGACGTCTTGCAACTGCCACCACCCAGGAAAACATTGATCCTATTTACCACATGGTGATGGATGACAGATGATTGGTTATAAATCAAATAGCACCTGATCAAAAGCGCACCAGGCTGATCAAATTACAGCAAAATTGGACACTGTCTGAAGCAGATCGAACTGGTTTCCTTACCCAGGATGAGTATTCGGTTCATCACTCATGCAGTGGAAACATCCCTCATCACATGTCCCAAAGTAGGGCAAGGAAGTTTTATCGGCAGTGACGGTGATGGGCTCAGTTTTCTTTAAATGCAAACGGCATTGTGTTTATTGACTATCTTCAGAAGAGCCACACCATCAATGGAGAGCACTATGCCAAACTGCTGAGGCAGTTACAAAAGGCTATCAAGACCAAACGCCTAGGAAAACTGATGAAAGGAATTTTGCTTTCAATGACTGCTATGAGTGACTGTGGCATTGAACTGGTTGATCACCCTCCCTATTCTTCTAATTTGACTATCATCTGTTCTCCAACATTAAAAATCACTTAGCTGGTAACAACTATCGCAGTGATGATGACATCATATCTGCTGTTGGTAACTTTTTTGACCAACAGGATGAACAGTCTTTTTTGGACAGTCAGGTGTCAGTTTACCTGGAAAGAAACAATACAGTTATTAATAAGATGAAATTAATGCAGGCAAAATTTCCCAGTTCTAGTATCACTCCTTCATAGTCAGCCTACGAACTTTTCAGCCTACTCTCGCAGACTTCATCTTTACTAAATCAGCCATATGAGTTTTATGGTATGTCAGGTTTAATTAACAGTTATATACACAGCACTTTCTTCGTGCAATAAGCCATGTCACATATCTGTTTATTATCTAATAGTGGCAGACTTTAAATTGCCGCTATTCATGTGATACATTTTTTTTATTATTAATTTAATCGAAATTTTTAATGAAAATACTTTAAGTCATTCAGACAACTTAAATTTTCATAATTCTTAAAACTCAGCTCTTTATATATGTAGGCATTTTTTTTTAATTTTGTACTGGAAATATATGAAAGGAGTGTTAGTAAGAGAATATAAGTAAAAATGAAGAAAAAGTGTGCAAAAAAGAAAGAAAAGTTAAAGAAAGACAAAAGAGATAAAAAAGATATCAGTGTAAAAAAAATAAATAAATAAAAGGAAGGTATCAAAAGAAAGAAAGAAAGAAAGAAAGAAAGAAAGAAAGAAAGAAAGAAGTAGAGAGAAGAAAATTAAAGAATATTCTTATATATAAAGATGGTGAGATCAGTTGGCACGATTCCAGGGCGGCTCGAGAAGCTAATAGCGAAATTTGGTACTTATATCGAATATTTAATAAAACTTCATGCTAAACGCTTTCTTCTCATATTCATTTCTCTAAAAATTATAGTAAATACATAAAGTATAAGTATTTAAAAATAGGGATTTACTTTTCAATCATCCTGTATATATATAGCAAGTAAGGGAGAATAAGCTATACCAATAATATATATATATATATATATATATATATATATATATATATATATATATATATATATATATATATATATATAGCAAGTAAGGGAAAATAAGCTATACCAATAATAAAAATTATATTTAATAAATAAAGTATAAGTATTTTAAAATAAGGAGTTACTTTTTAATCTTCCTGTATATATAAACATAGAATAAGAAAGAGTGAATAAGCTATCAGCCAGTTATATGCCATGCGTGATGTACGCTTAGGCGATCATGTATCTTTCGATACATCACTGACGAGGCAGATTTTCTTTCCCGCAGTAGGTTACCATTTCTTTCTTCGGTAGACCAGTCGCCATCCAAGGTCTGTCCCGCTATTTACCCATTGTTGGAAGGGAGAAGAAGAGGATTCATACCTTTCCCAAGGATATTAGCACGTAAGTGAATGTAATGGAATCGACTGGAACTCGAACTCGAACTCGGCTCTCCGATTCCTCAATCCAAGCCTCTATCCATTATAACCTATATATATTCTTTTCGTTTGTCGGCTACAACATTGGATTATAACGAAAATCACACCACACTATCTCTCTCTCTCTCTCTCTCTCTCTCTCTCTATATATATATATATATATATATATATATATATATATATATATATATATATATATATGGAGAGTGAGTGCAATAGTGCAATATTTATTTATATATATATATATATATATATATATATATATATACATACTGCACTTACTCTCCATGTATATATATATATATATATATATATATATATATATATATAGAGAGAGAGAGAGAGAGAGAGAGAGAGAGAGAGAAAGAGAAAGAGAGCGTGGGTGTGATTTTTCGTTATATGTTAATGTTGTTGCCGACAAATGAAAAAATAACTCTCTATGTAAAAAATATTTTTTTTACGTTTCTTAAGAACAACAAAAACACATTCTTTGAAAATTTTTGCTGCTTCTTTTTATTCATAAAAAGAAAATTCTCAATGTAAGTTATCCCCCTCCCCAGAAAAAAAAAATAGAAAAAGAAGTAAATATAAAAATGTTTCTAATGAAATAAAAATGGCTGTGTCAGGTTTTCCGGTGATGACAATAGTGACAAACTGTGCTACGTTTGGCAAAACCATGCCCATAAATATCGTGAACTGTAAACGCAAACGAAAAAAATTAAAAAAAAAAACAAAACAGAATGAGAATTTTTTTCACGTATTTCGTGTGCATACAGGCGCATATTTTAAAGGTATAGCTGTCGGGGCGTAACTATTTTGTACTCCGAAAGGTTCAAGATGGCGTCCAAGTTCTTTGGAAGACTTCAGCTTTCATAACTTCTATAAAAACTTGTGCATTTTATATATATATATATATATATATATATATATATATATATATATATATATATATATATATATATATATATATATTGGTGTGTATGAAAAGATGGGTACTATGTAAATGTTTTTAATAAATCTATATAAGTAATACACTTGGTGGATAAATGTTGGTATAACGAGCAAATAAGGTTTCTGAAATTTCTTACACTGGAACAATAACGTATGATGTATAGATTTAGTAATCTCACATGAAGTCTTTTAAACCATTGACTGCCTGTCGCCAGTTACGAAATCTGGTTTAAACGCCAACTTTATAATAGCCAAGTTTGATAATAAAAAAAAAACAATTTATAGCTTCAAGCTATAAATCACAATAAAAATAAATCCTTGCATATTTACATTACCTGGGCTGTTATTCTAATTACCATATTCACAACGTTTCGGCCGTTATGCGCTCCGGCCTTCTTAAAGTGATTGGAAGTTCGAACTGAACCCTTTATTTCATCCACAGGCGTAGATTGCTCTAGTTCCGGATGTCTCGGTTATTTCCCTTTAGAATCCAAACTCTCCACGTTTGGGTTCTCCACTGCTGTGGCCTGGCATTGAATCCGTTAGGTACAGTGACGAGACACTTCGGGTCTAGTCACTGTATCTAATGGACTCCTTTATTCACTGTGCAATTTGTCCTTGAGAACATCATTGTATGAATTTTTGGGACTTATAAACCTAATTCTCAGCAAACATTTTTACCAGTGCTCATATTGCAATTTTTTCTATTATTATTATTATTATTGAATTTTTTTTTTTTTTTTTGCAATTTTTCTCGTTATTCATTGCTTTTCTCTTGCACTCCTTAATACTAGTTCCCATATTTTATTAATTTCTATGCTTGGACGACGTAGGAGATTTTTTTTGGCCCAGCATATGTGCTGATTCCTTAAGTTTTCATATTTTCCAGTGATGTTTTCAGTCTATTAATTCAACCTCATTCCACAGGAGTCGGGTATCTTCTTTTCCCTCCATATGTGGTCAGCTAATCCTGATTTTTCTATTTTCCCTCGTGTTACCGCTTTAAGGGCACGAAATAAAGGATTCGGTTCAAAATTCCAATTACCTGAAGATGGCCGGATCACACAACGGCCGAAACGTTGTGAATATAGCAATAAAGATAAGGATAACAGTCCGAATAATGTGAATAATGCAAGTAATCATAATACCTCATCTCAGAGATATAGACAGACACCGCTTAATTGCTTCTGTTCCCATGTACATCCTGACGTAGAGTGGAAGCACCTGTTAGGGTCCTAGCTATGGGAAAATAGTGGCCCTCACTCCGCAAAACTGGGAACAAAACTCTATAAAAGCATAAAAATACATTTTTGTATTAAAAATACCATCAATGCTTTTTTTATATATAAAAAAATTTACAAACAATACGTACATACTATAAAATTGTAAGGGACTTCATCCAAATCTGTTTAAAATACTTCCAAACAACCAACATGGAAAAGCCTTCATGACATTAATCCATATAATACCCTACAATTTCTTAACTCAAACTGTATTCATATATATAACTTTAACAATACTAGAACATAAAACACACATATCACTGCCGCTAGTAATCATACCCACACAAACAAATATATATATATATATATATATATATATATACACTGCGTGCCAAATTACCTCGGCTTGCTTTTATCAGCCTTTTTGCGTACTTATATAGGGTCAGCGGTGAACTTTTTCATTGTTTGATGACACCTCCCTATCATTTTAGAAATTTCTAGGGTAGATTTACCTTTTGAGAGTCCTAAGGTAATATTTTTATTTTCAGCATCACTTAAACTGCTTTTACGGCACATCTATTCACTAAATTCTTACAATTTTCTAATAATTTGGCACTCTCAAATCACCGTGCTGATAACAAATATGGCGCCAGTTTGTTCATATCAGTACGAAAATTTCAGTGATTGCGCAGGTCAGTACTGCCAACATTGTGTGAAAAGTTTGTGTGAATTGATTGGACGGTTTTTGAAATATTAGAAAAAAAGTTATCTCGATAATAATTTGGCACGCAGTGTATATATATATATATATATATATATATATATATATATATACACACACACACAAAAGCTAAGTGTCTAACATGTATTCAGTTATGAAAGCAGAATAGCATATATCATATTTCTATTACTTCCAAGCTTCCATCAAAATTTAATTTCGGCATTAAATGACCCAAAAGGGTTTGGTATGCCGTTAAACAGACAAATCAATCACACTAAAAGGCTCAATGTGAATAAACACATTCTTGACGCCCACAGTTGAAAAAGCTATCAGAAAATGTCACGTCCGTGATGACTCGTAGTCGACACGTGATCGTGACGAGGTGTTGGCGTCATAATAAAAACTGGCAATCACTAGTTATCTAGTGGTTGACAGTCAATGTGTTAATATCTATAATTACATCTATATATCTGTCTACTCGTCCATCATGGCTCGCACAAACATTTAGCAGATTTATTTTCCACCACTGTTATAGGGCGCAAACTGCAAGTGGGATAACTCCCCCAGAACTTCACTAACTGAGTTTTAAAATGTAGTCCTGGGCATGACGATAAACTTCATCCGGCAGCAAGGCCTCTAATCGAGAAACTGAATGTTTTGAGGAGCCTGGTAGCATCTCTTAAATGCTGTTGTTTCACACTGACCCTAGGTGGTAGCACCTGTTAGGGTCCAAGCTAGAGGAAAATGGTGAAACCTAGATGAAAACAAAACATTATGAAAATAAAAAATACATTAAAATACCAACAATACACTTTTATATAAAAATAATAAAAAATAGCTGAAGGCATACAGTTGAGTTCAAATATATATTTAGATGTTCATATGCCACCAACTAAACTGAATCCACCAATAATTTTAAGATTTGAGAATGACGTATGAATTGCCGACTCCACTCCACCAGATGTTCCGTACTGTGATCCAGCGAGACCCTCTGCTATACATATTACCAAGCCGACTGTAAGCATCTTCCACTTCTCTGATTTGAATATATTGAAGCTTTGGTTTTAATGCCAGCGCAATAGATTATCTTTGATTTATTGATTTTCTTGACTGTA